>WYDI02033153.1:0-71415 GCA_009867235.2 Psittacus erithacus | reverse complement strand
TCCTTTTGATGCAGCCCAGGATACGGTTGGCTTTCTGGGCTGTGAGCACACACTGAAGCCGACTCATGTTCATTTTCTCATCGACCAACACCCCCAAGTCCTTCTCCGCAGAGCAAATCTCACATGATTTGAATAAAATCTGGTTTTATGTTACTTAGAATGGCCTTGCAAGCAGCAGATGTATACCAACCACTCGCAATAGTCATCAGTAGAGCAAAGGCTTTGCTGTCAGGTCTCAAAATTTTGCAAGCTTGTTATAGAAGTTAGGGACATCTGATGCTCCTGCTTGTAAGAATTTATTCATAGAATTACCCAGCAACTCACTTAGAGAAGCCCAGGCAGCCCTAGCACATTTATGATTCAGTCATCAACTTTGTTAAATTCCTATCTGCCTCATGTCCCAAGGCAGCCCGGTGTTCTGCTAGTTTGCAGAAATTTCTTTCAGAGAACAGAAAAAAAAGTCTACACCACGAAAGATAGAGAAGCAAATGGAAGTGAGTGCTTGCAGGGCCCTCAATGGGAATTAAAATAAATGCTCCATGTCACTCCACTTACAAGGAGTAAGAGTCTGGAGGTAAATCAGCAAGAAAAGCTTGTCCTTTGCCTATCTTTCTACTTATTTGCTTCTTCTCACCGAAATTCATGGTTTCTGAGAATCTAAATTGGTCTGAAAAAAAAAAAAAGAGGATGATATTTATAATGCATGGGGTGTTTATAATAAAACAGGATTACTGAATAGTTAAACAGATAAATCATAAATGTGCTGTGGCTGTGAAACTCGCCATGTCCCATACTAACATTCAGAGACTTCATCAGTACTGAGCCAGGTCAGATAAAGCAAATACCTGTCGTCCCCATCCGCTTCTTTTGCTCATGCAAACAGTATTAGAGAGCTTACCTCTCTTTTACTCTACTGGTAAGCAGCTTCATAAGTCTACTGGTCGCATACAGATCATCATCTTAAGAACAGATTATTCTAAACAAAAAGCAATTTTAGAGGATTTTTTTTTTTTTTTTAAGAAAAATAACCTTTTAAAGAAAATCAAATCAAGATTCTTCCAAAACAGCAGCAAGATCAAAATCTGGCCATTGTAATTTCAACTCTCATTACCCTTCTCTATTATATCTACTAGTAGTAGGCTTCCTTGAATTTGTGCATTTTATTAAAAAGGGAAAGCTTTGTAGCATCACCTAAAAGTAGTTAACTCTTAGTATAAGAAAATAATTTTTCTTCCAAAAAAAAATTGGGACTGCTGATCAGCTGGAGTGCATGAAATTGCAGAGTAATTAGGAAATCCAAAATAGTCAGACTAAGCTATCTTTTCTAACTTGTTTCCTACTTTCCATACCACCCATAGGATGTATATGTAATTGTATCAGACCACTGACCATTTTCCAATCTGGACTATTAACACTAACACAAAAATATCATAAACCCAGGAAATATAACACTGCTAGCTTCAGGTAGGTGGTATTCTGCTCTAAGAAATTATTATGGAAATACATCACTAAGTAATAATTGACCAATTTAGATGTGTGAACTTCCACACTAAACCCTATAATGTAGGATGAAGGACAGAACTGTTTTGCAGAAATTACTTTGAGGGACACATTCAGATGTTTTACAGTTGAACAAATTGAAATACCACAGCAGGACTTGAAAGAACTGCAATCTACCCCTGGTTTACTAGGAAATCTCTCCACACAGACGTCCATATCTATGATTCAGATCCCCTACAGATCATTGTTTTCATTAAGTGCTTTGCAATTTACTAGCAAAAATATATGAAAATTATTATTTCTCTTACATCCTTCATGACTTTAATGCTAATCCTTCTTCTGATTTGCATGTCAAAGTTCTCACTGATCTCAGCAGAAGCAAGAACAAGACTTCTGGCAACAATTTTGAGAAGCTTAAGATTTTTGTGATACCAAGGTAAAAGCTTCCAGCAGAGTTGAAGCAGGCCAGATTGATATTGTCATGGGTCTTTCTACACAAGTTCTATGATTGAAGCTAGTGTATGTTTATTTTACCTTCACCTTCTCAGCCTTTATTCTATCATTGAGTAATTGGTTGCAAGGTCTGTTGTAAAACTACAACTTGTCTGAAACTACAAAAATGACATTACATTACTTAATCTTAATCCAGTGTTTGCATTATATTCTGATGGAAATCCTAGCTCATTTAGAAAGGATGGCCGCCCGAAGCTTTCCTTTTGTGGTATAGTACAGTTAGTCCATTTTAATCCTCAGTGACAAAACCTGCAACTCTCCAAGAAATAAGGTTTGCTTATAAATTAGTTCAGTTTGTATTAGTCAGGCAGTGGAAGAATAAAACTTAAAGGTTCATGTTTAAAATATCTGAAAAATTAGTATAGGCTAACATTAAGCAACAGGTTACTGGAGCTGTGTATCTCCTAGGATATTCATATACCTCCTGGCATCCACTGGTAACACCATAGATAAACTGAAGCTGTTAAAGCACTTTGAAATGTCAACTACAGTCAGTTTCATAACTAAGACATAGGTAGGAAATGTGGGGGAAGGAGGAGAAGTCATTCAAATATTCAAGCTACTGTCTGCTCAGTCCAGCAGTTCTCCCTGCTCACGACCCATAGATCTTTAAAATGCCTTGTTTAAATATCCTAAAATTTATTAAAAAAAAAAAGTTGTCAGCTGGCCACAGACCACACATTCCAGAACTGAAGTAGAAAGGAATGTGAACGGGTGGGTGGTGGAGAGGAAGGAAATCAGATTTAGTATTGAAAACAAGACTAAACTCAGAAGCAGCTGATGTGCAGTAAAGTAGTTGCAGTATGTAAGACTATTTTTGTTCATAGTACTTCATGTTCAGAAAAGTAAGTGTTGAATAGCCATTTATTCTTTTACTTTGAAGGCTTTATTTTAACTTCACTCATATAACATCATTTATGAGATACCAAGGACAAGAAGTAAATTCAGATAAGCTGTAGGCCATCTACAGGTCAAAAAGATGGTTAATATTTCTTTATTCAGAATGAAGCAATAGCTCTGGAGGTTCTGATAGATGAATTCATTTAACCAAAGGCTAAGCAAGTATAGACTCCCAAAGGCAATGAGCACATAAAAGATTATGAAATAAACCAGTCAGTTTGAAGATGGAGCCCAAGGGTTTGTGCTACTGCCAATGTAAAAGTATTCCAGGAATTTTTGCATTTGGTGTTAGATTAAGAGTAGGTGTGTCAGAAAAAGTGACAGTGCCTAATTGAGCTACATTTAATATTACCTACCTTTACCTTGGGAGAGAGAAGAAAGTAGTCAGCAATATAAGAGGGAGAGTAGCTTTTAGTCTGATTAGTATTTAGTCTAGAAAGTTATTCTCTAGAAATTCTGCAGATGACACAAAAGTACTTCTCACTTTCTACTACTGCTTCTCAGAGGCTAAGTCAGACTTTTCTCTATTCCTGGAAGGATCTTAGTTGTAAGACCCCAATTGGTCCGTAGCGGAGAGAAAGGACTTAGAAAGGTCTGGGAGAAGCAGCATAGGCAAAGAACAGAAGCAAGGAAATAGATAAATTAGAAGCATGTATTGCTACCATTACTGTCAGGGTATTTACTTGGACAGCAAAAGAAGGAATTGGGATGATCAGAAGAAATACTGTATTTTCTTTCGTGCCAAAGGCGTTACCATGTTTGAAAAGATTTTGTACTTGTCATTTTCTTTCAAAGACTTCAGAGATAAAATTGCTACTGTTTGTCCAACATCTGTGTTGGTTCAGCTGGTCCTGGACCCTCATACTGCAGTAAGACACATCACTCTGTACTAAGAGTTACCACACACTTCAGTGTGGGACAGGCCTCCTGTGGTGGGAAGATCTGGGATTTGGTAAACTATTTTTAAGGAGAAAAAGGCAGAAGTATCTGTAATAAGGTGGCGTGGCAGGACAGCCCTCTGTCTCCAAGGGAGGGAAGCCCTGGTTGACGTGGGTAATGCTGCTGCTGATCACAGAGTCAGCTGCGGACATGAACATATTTCTCACTGCTATTCAACTGGCCAAGAAGTTCTTCCAAGAAGCCAGCCCTTTGATCTTGTCAAGAACCAACTGTCAATCAGAACAGCACTAGTTGTTTGAACTGGACTCTTATCTCAGTAACGGGGTAAATAATATAAGTCTTCTTCACTGGCTAAATAACGAATCCCTGGAGACAAGACAGTCACACCAATTTGCCCCTGAAATGGTAGTTCTGAGGACGGGCTGGTCCTAAATAACTACTCTGCATTTAAGCTTTCTGTATCACCATTCCTCATCATTGTTTGTCGACCCCTTTATAATAGTGATGGCATTATATTAGTACTCTTGATTGCTTCAGAAATTCCACAGTTAATGGAACAGGGAATTCTTGTTTGTTTTTGCTGGCCCTGTTCCCTTTTGAGAAACAAAAACAATCATCAACAAGGTTTGAATTCAGAGCGGGTTTACGTGAGCATCACCACATTCATCATTTTGAGTTCCAAAATATGGCTTTTGCATCTCCATTCCCTCAAATCTCTAACATAAATATTTCTGAAAAATAGTTTGTAGAGGAGCAAAAATTTCCCTAATTTTGGAAAAAGCAAATGACAAAAAAAAAATCCAAAAAACCAAGCAAACCAAAAAACCACTAACCTCCAAAATCAAAAAGAATTTGTCTTATTTAGCTCTTCATGGAATTTTATAACATATTTCATACAGGCTCTTTTTTCCCCCACCTGGAATTTCTGTCAAACTTCGTCCCATAAGCAAAGAAACAAGTACAGTGTTTAATTAACTATTATGATATTAAAACCTATGTGTAACTTATATCTTGTGGGAAAAATTAAAAGGGGTAAATCAAACATCAGAAATACACACCTTGGAGCTTATACTCTCTGATTGTAGGTACAACAGTAAATGCACTTTTCTAGTTCTATATATTTCCTTACGATCAACTTTAGACTAGAGATGTTAATATAAGTATCATGGACAACAGATAATAGGAAGTTAGCAACATCAAGCTAAAACAATAGGGAGTAAAATGATACTGAGGCAGCAGAGGAAATGTTTTACTCAAGAAAACATTTTTGTTTGTTACTATTTCCTGTATGTTGTTCAACTGTTTCCCTCAAAGATTACTCAGAAAGGTTATTTTACTGCTCCCTTGCAAAAGTCTAAGGGGCGGGGGGGGGACACACGACATGAAGGCTAGTCATTCATTTTCTCCTACTAATAGAATTAACATAAAGGTCATCAGAATAGATAAAACAAGATGAAGAGAAGAAAGTAGGAAATAAACTTACAGTTTAAGTTGTGTAAACTCTCTGTCACCAGTACACAGCATACCATGAATAACCCAGAAAGTTACCTTCAGCCTGCCTCTTTCCTAATAAAAGCTCCCTTCCCTGCCCCAAAATTAAACTTCTGCCTAATGCACCTGAGATTAATTTCCTAAAATAAGGAATAACTTACAGCTCTTCTCTATAGCCACAGCTGCTGCAGGTTCATGCAATAATGAAGTAGGAATGAAGTTAAATAAAGATGCCATTGTTAACAGCAGAGAAGCATTAGGCTTTGCAGAGCATAGGGAAATAATAGTTTAAAACCTTATTTTTACTGCAATGGTGCAGTATTACAGTTATGTGCTAACTTACCATGATGTGTGTTGTTTTGTGCTTATAGCAGGAGCCTTATGCACTTACGCTTCTTATTCACCTGCAGACTGTGTCTATTCTTTTTGAAAGTCATCTTGGTCTTTGTTTAAAAAACGTTAAAATGCTTCTGCTTTCTATCACAGCTATAACATATTTAATTGTATAATTATACAGTCTGAAACTCTCTCTTACTGATTGTAAAACCAGATTTTAGTTAGCTAAAGATTAAGAAAAAAAAACCTGAATCTACTTAGAGCTGGTAGGTTTTGATGATGAAATGTTTCTAATGGATCAATAAATCCAGGAAAGAAGTTATCATAAACACATTTTATGTAATGTATTGAAAGAGCTAATAAGACAAAAAAAGACACAGTAAAAATAGTAGATATGTGTACATAAAACTTTAAATTTCTAAATGTTCCCTAAGCAAAAGCCTTACAGAGGCAACACAATATAACTAAGAAATTGAAAGGAGGATGAAAGATCACATATGTGTTCTCTTTCTAAGTGTCCAGTTTCATCATGTGATTGAAGGGTCCAGTAGCTCTTAACTCATTAGTATCCTTAATGATTATTTGGTGTCTGCAGTCTTCCCTTCACCTGCATCACTTAGTGCATGAGCCCTCTTGTAATTGAAACCAGTTAGCCTCCCATGTGGGCCAAAGGAATTCAAAGCTGAGAGCTTTCAAGGTATTCTGAGGGATTTAATATCAATAATCAATATCCCTGGGAGTGCTTTGAATAGTCTTAGCACAAAATCCAAGCACACTGAATCTCAGGTGGATCTATTAATTACATTGGTCTGTTTGTTTAAGGAAGGGGTATTTGGTTTATTACAAATAAATACCTTCTCAAGCTTTTTCTCCTGGGATTCTTTTTGATTTTGAATTTGGGCGTTTATGTGAATTAGATATTGAAAAGTTTCTAGAACATTAAACTTGAAATAAGTTTGGATAGCAACTGTGATTCCCTGCAATGGTTACTAAAGCCATGTGGAATTACTTTTAGCTTTATTATCGTCCATTTCATTTAGTTTTCTACAATTCAAGCTACAGACAAGGTTGAAAGACAGCGTTGTAGGTTCAGCTGTTATCTTAGTTGTGATCATTTCTTCTGCTCAAGAAATGTAAACAAATGTCACTGTTTTCTTTCCAAAGTGAATGTAACTGCTGTGGAGATTACTGTTCAGTACACCGTATATCTCTTCTGTAATCTGTACATTAAAGCAAAATCTAGAAAGTGTTACATAAAAATTTTCTGGTAGCAACTGAATGCATATTAGATGCTGTTAAATGTCAGTTGGCAATTTAATGAGCGTCCTACTGCATGAGCAATCACCAGAGGCAATGCCTTTCACCATCAATCTAAAAATGGTTATGGTGATAAGATAAAGCTAATACTTACACGTGTAGGTCTGGAAACAGAGCTGCCTTTTATTTACATGGGGAAACAAATGATCTCAGAGCATGTGTATATTTCAGAAAAGCAAAGAGAGGAATCTTTTCCAGTCCTTGCAATGAGACAGGGTTAGTTCATATTAAGAAATGACCCTATGACATATACCATCGAAAGCACGTTAATTTTTAATTCAGTAAAAAAGGAGGTACTTGTCTATCAGAATGCAGATACTTTTTTTGCGGCATGTTCCAATGCAGGCAGAGACTGGAATGGATTAGTTATCTAGGGACTATGGAAAATTAAATGTCCTTTAGAGTGTGAGTTAAGTACCACAGAAGTTAGAAGAGCATGTAATTGTAATGACTCACAGCTATTGCTTGTGATAACTCCACAGTGCCATTAGACAAAGAGGAAAAAAAGTTGACACTATTATGGCTTATCTTGAGAGGATGAAAATGCATATGTTCAGATTGCTGTTATTATTACCATAACTATCACCATAGGGATGAGTAGGCATAACCATTTTGTGCTAATTATTGTACAAAACACACACAAAATAACAGAACCACAATAGTCTTAAGTAGAAGAGACAAGCAAAAAATTTGAAGGCAGTGAAGCAAAAGACATAAAGTACAAAGATGACAGTGCAGCTCTATAAGGTGGTTGTTTCAGGACACCAACAGCATAATTATTTTCAAGTACCTGTTTTTTTTAAGGCAAGCAGCAAACATCTTGTCACCTACAGTACTTCATGGTAGAAGTGAATATGTGTAAGCCTCTTGTGAGACGTCTTCTGGAACTTCTGAAAGTTTCCTGGTAGTGGTATTTAAGATTACCCTGAGGATAATCAAGGGACAAATATCCCATTTCATGAGAAATGAGTATATAAACTGGGGGCAGTTACCCAGAAGGGCTAGGTCACTGCTCGGGTCGGGCTGGGTATAGGTCGACAGGTGGTGAGTGGTTGTATTCTGTTCCCTTGTTATTTCCCTTCTCATTATTATTATTGGTGGTAGCAGCAGTGGTTTGTGTTATACCTTAGTTACTGGACTGTTCTTATCTCAACCCATGGGAGTTACATTCTTTGTATTCTCCTCCCCATCCCTCTGGGAGTTGGGGAGGGGGAGGGGGAAGAAAGGGGAGGGAGTGAGAGAGAGACTGCATGGCTGACTGAGCTTAAACCACAACACTCTGACATACAATTTTTATACCCTAGGTTTTACACTTTCTTCAAATTTCCTAGGAGTAAAACCTTAAACCATGAGTAAGAATGCCATTTCAGGAATCGCGGTGCGTACCTTTACCATGAAAAACTTTATTTTAAACAAACACTTAAAATAAAATAAAATAAAATAAAAAAACAAACACAAGAAAACCTAAATTGAATTTTTAGCTTTTTGTTCTGCTTAGTATGATACTTTCTGATTATATGAATAACAGAGGACATCTAAGAAACAAGCAGAAGTATAACAATGTAGTAGATAATTCTTCACAAGTTTCCAGCAGTACAGAAGTAATTTTGCACCTTCTGATCACTTGAAATATGGTTTTCACTGAAATCCATGATTATTCCATAAAAATATTTATGACTGAAATGAAAAGAAAGTCATAATTTATTAGATATGACAGATTGTTCAGATCAAAAGAAATTCTTTGCATTCAGGAAGTTGTTGTATTTTGTTCTCTTTTTTGTTTTAAGTCTGTATTCTATTCATGCCCAGATAGAGATAGTAACTTTCTGGTTTAGATGCTTCATGTACCGAGAACCCTTGATCATTTATACGGAAGGAAACAGAAGTTCTTCCTGTGACTGTAAAAGAAAAAGAAAAAGGCTACAGGGGAGGAAAAAAAAAAAAGAAAGAAAGAAAAAATATTGAATGGCAGGGGATATTTTGAAGAAAACACCAGGTGATTCATTGATGGTGTTCACTGGTTAGTGTTCATTTCTGCAATGAAGGCTTGCTCTCTACATCACTGACTGACTTAAAAGGTTTCATTAGTTTGACATTTATGACACTGCAGCATTCAAAAGATGTGTTTTGATGCTGAACTCTCAACTCCACATAATCACAATGACCCAAATGGCATCAGAGTTGACAGCTTATCCTCCTCATCTCCTATGTTACAAGGCATCTGTAAGTGGATTTTCGAGTTGATAAACTTAGCTGTCTTTTTTGGTTACTGATTTTGCCTTATTTTATTGTTGATTCATGTCTGAAATTTCTCCGAGTGTTTCTCTACTGGGCTGACTGGAATAAATAAAAGGTAGTTTAGGTATCTGGGATGTGCAGAAAAACATTCTAAGTTTTTGTTTGTTACTGTTTTCCCCTCCCTAACCTCAGCTTATTAGATATTTTCAAGATGTTTAGGTCAATTCTGTTGCAGATTATGAATGAGAACATTTATTAAGGCCTGAAGATGACCTTTAAACTAAACATTGAGTAATGTGTCTTTGGGAACCCTCTCTGCAGGTTTCCTCTGTTGACAGAAGTAGTTTATTTTACGTAGATTTTTGTTAATCACTTTTTCATTTGGATGTATACTTTTCAGACTGAAACTCAGAAGAGGGAAGTTTGAAAGAGGGTACAGTTCAGCCTGAGTAATAAACTGAACATAAAATGGTTGCTTTCTCCGTCTAAATTTTGGATTCAAAAGGTACAGCATATGATTGATGGAATTACTAAGAGCAATAAGCCACAAAGAATGGCTGATGAAAAATACCACAGAAAACTTGGCATCTGAGTTTATGTTACCTGTTTTTCTAGAGGATGCCAGCTTTTCTTCTATACTTTTCCTATGTATCTCGTTTTCCAAACCCTATTACCTGATTGATGTGTCTGTAACATCTGGTGTAATGCTATATCAGGCAGAGAGAGCATTTCTGCACCAATTTTCCAGCTGAATGTAATGCAGTTGAACATAGTTGAAAGTAATGGAGAGAAAGAAAAAGAAGAAAATGGTGAGAGTTAAATAACAGGTGAAGAAGCACTCCTTGAAAGATTTCTGAAATTATGTGTCAGCAATATTGCCAAGGAATTTGTGCCATAATGGGTAGGTGGTGGTTTCTCACCCCTCTCTGACCGAGGCAGTTTATTAGTTTAATGCGTGCTTTGCTGGCATTTTTTTTAAATTCAGTGAGAAACTCCCATGAAAATTCTCATCATTAGCAAGTGAGAGGTTGGAGGGTTGTTGACAGCAAACAGGCTTTCCAGAGGCCACTTGTGTCTCCTGATCACTGATAAACAGCCTGCAACCAGCTCCTGGAGCCATTTCCAACAGTGTTTGCAGTAATGTCTATGTGAAACATGTAACGACAGAGATAAGGAATTTTGAGCACTAACACCAGTCTGCTGAGCAAAAATTTGGGTTCTCAAGAAAGAAATAGCTGAAGCACTTGACAGAGTAAAGAATTTACCGATTAGTCTTACAATATCTCCACAATCCTTTTCATGTTGCTGTGAAGTGGCAGCTGGAAAATGAACTTAGGTGTTACTTGCTGTCAGGAAGCCAAAGGACAACACAGCACATGAAAGAAATGCTTCCCTTGAACGCAGTACAGCTTTGGTACCTGGAGGATCCTATTAGATACAGCCAAATTTTCCCTATGTACGCAGATTTTGGGTACCCAGTTTTTAAAAGAAAAGTCAATCCCCATAAATCAAAAATACAATTAAACACAGCAACATGTAAAATTCATTATAAATCAATGGCAACCAAATGATCACTGATTTGCAAACTATCAGGGCTCTTGCAGTCTCACATAAAGTGCTCTTATACTAGGCTATGTGTCACAAAGGGCAAAATGGTCATTTTACATTTACTCAGGAAACTGGCTTCCAAATGGCAGAGGATCTGGATGTCCTTCTGCACATGAAAATAAATTTAAAGAGCAGATCTCATATAGGAGAAAGCTGAGATAGTCATTCAGCAAAGAATTTTATTACAACAGTTGCAAGTTGTGGCTTAACCGTGGTGTAATTGTATGTAGTTTTGTCTGAGAGCTTGGTCTCTAGTGTCCTGTGAATACATGAGTCTCAACTCTCATATTAACAGTAGTGCCTTGTCCAGATCTGAACAGAGTGATGTTTGAAATTATGGCCTCTGGAAGTGCTGAGAAAAGACTGAGTTAGGCACCAAGATCACAAGACAAAACGGTGAAACACATGTTAAAGTATCATAAACTTAGACTACGTTCATTATTTTTGTATTGACTTAGAATCATAGAATCATAGAATTGTTTGGGTTAGAAGAGACCTTTAAAGTCTATCTAGTCCAAAGCCCCCTACAATGACAAGAGACATCTCCAATTAGGTCAGGTTGATCATGAGTTTCCTTAATTCTGATCACTTAAGGTCATAATAGATTGAGTGAATCAGACATAAGAGCTGATACTGAGCTGTAAGAAATTGTCTTCTGCTTATTCTAATCTGCAATACCGTTGAAAAAATGAACGAAATATATATTTTTTACCATTAATCAACACAGATTAGATTTCTTTTCTTGAGATGAAATGTAATAAATCTCAGAGGATACCTACTCTGCTTGTTCTGAAGGGCTTGCATGGTAATATAAGAAACTGGCTTTTATATTTTAAACATCCCCCTTTATATTTTTATGGTAACTACAACACAGCTATGGTAATGCAGAAATGCAATTTCCTCAGAGATACGAAGAGCTGAGAAAAATGAAATTGTTAGGTAAGATGCTGTCTCTAGCGCTTATCCCTCACTGGGGAAATTCGCAGTTCCTTTTTTCACCTAACAACAGTACACAGCTAATCTGGTTGTTGGGACAGAAAGGAAGCTTTCTTCCCGCATATCCAAGATACCACCATTTCCCTAATGGCACTTAAATTGATGCCTACTTTTCTCAAATTTTTTTTCTGAAATCAGCATCGTAGCAGCAAAAGGTAGCATAATGCACTCATAGGAAATTACAGTATTTTGTGAATCATTAAATGAGAATGGCAGAGATGATTGAGGCTTATTAACTGAGACAGCAAATACCTTTGACAGTAAATATTTATGACTAATCTGATATGCAACAAGCTGAAGGAAAAAGGGTTCAAATAACCTTCTGTCCGTTTCTTGCAAGCAGAGAAACCAGTCTAACCTTAGTCTATGTGTCCTTCCCAAACACCAGACAATGTCAAAGTCATGGCTTTGTTTCACAACCATATTGATTTGCACAGTCAGGGCAGAGCTAAGGAGAATCGCTTTCACCATCCTAGAGCTTTCTCTGGGCACTTTTGAAGGCACTGTTAAGGTTTATTGCATGAACACCTAATTTCTAAATGCTCATTTGACTGTTGTAAATTAAGACCACAGAACCCCTTTCAAAGAGTACTATACCTGAGTTTTTATGAACAGATTTTAATTATCCTTTTGGAAATAATATTTATGATTTTATCCATTCTTGCTCAAGAGAAAAACCTTCACTGTGGATGCAATGCAAATACAGTCAAACTGAGTATTTTGGTCAGATCTATTTAAAAAAACATGTTATAAAAGAATACTGTAATTTTTATATCATGATGCAAGTAGAGACTTTCAAACGTCAAAACACTGCCAAAAATTTCTATAGAATTTATAAGTCTGTGTAACAAGGCAATTTTTAATAATAGAAATGTTATGTTATTTTTGCACCCTCATACGTGTACTAAAAACAAAACCAAAAAAAGGCTGAAAGTTATGTGCATGGTTTCCTATAGGGAGTTTGCTGCACTTTCTATTTGGTTTTAGCTATTTTCGAGTCAGAAGAGATTAATTATTTTCTTAGGTGAAAATCCCTTTATTGGCCATGTCTGTGATAGAGCTAGATGGGTAATTTGAATCAGCAATGATAGAGGGCAAGAAGAATTATGAAATTTATACAGCTGCAAAGAAAAGTAGGTTTTTGCATGCAAAGTGGTAATAAAGGAGATGCTGTAGCAGATCAAATGTCTATAAAGAAAGGCCACAAAAAAAAGGGATCATGTTAACATCTTTTCTGAGTGTTATAAATAGGCTACATATAAGTCATTGTATATGGAATCTTGTTGCCAGATGTCAGGGTTGATGAGATGACAAAACATGAGGTTTAATCTCCTTCTTTGGCTTTGCTTTATGTGGGATTCAACAATAAAGACAGATCTTTCTAAAACACCTGCCAAGGATGATCACTGTGCCTTTATATCTGAAAATGCCAAATAGCTCCTTAAACAATATTTTTCTCTATTGCTTTTTAAAGTTGTTTGGTGAAATATGAGTCTGAACTCACCTTCTGATTAAGCATCAGAACAGATGATAACCAGGTAATTTGTTTAGCTTTTTATTAATTCAAACCCACTTAGACTGCAAATGGAGAAGAGGGTAAGACTATATGATTTTAAAACTTCTGGCTAACAAAAAATTTTGAGAGCCAAACTGTAGGTATTCAGAATTTTAATGAACTTTTTTCTGTCAGACAGTGGCAAAATTTTTGGACATGTTTTTATGTCACTATAAGTTAAATTGTTCACACTACTCTCAGTTGTGTGAATTATATTGCCTAAGTCATTTAAGCACTTCTGAAATTTTGTCAGTAGGACTACAGGCTGTTTGGTCTCCAGAACTCGCAAATACCAGAATACAGCCCAGAATTTCAGACAGTGAATAAGAAAGAGATTACGGAGCATGTACGTTCACACAAGTATCTTGAATTTACCAATATTTCTTGTAAGCAGTGGACCTTGTGAAGCCCATCTGTTTTAGGACTTTCTGCCTTTTAGTCTTACACCTGCCTAATAATTCCAGCTTGTCTTCTCATTTCTGCTATAGCATTTTCCTCTGCAATATCTACCATGTCACTGGAAGCACCCTGGCTCTCACCATGTTCCTTGATTCCTATCTCCATCTGTCGTTCCAATGCAGTGTCTACCCAGTTTTCACAAAACTTACAGAATCTTTGTATGTCTGAATGGTTTCTCCTTAATGCAAGTTAGTTTGAAATCAGCCAACACATTGCAAAGTTGTTTAAGGAAGCAGACAGGAGGAACACATTAGGCATCATTCCTCTGGAAACAAAACTAAAAATGAAAGAAAGAGAATCTAGACTTCTTTTTCTCAGACTCCATCAAAGGTTCTATTTTTTATCCCAGGTTCTTTTTTTTAATTTATTTATTCAGGGGCAAAATTCTAGTCTCTCCATATAATCTATTACTACTGTTCTACCACATTGTTTATTATGCTACAAGTAAGGGAGGAGATTTCAGAGCGCACGTGAAGATCTTACAGCCATGCTGAAGCAAGTTCGAGGCAGTCAAAATCAGGGATATTCTTTGCAAACTCAGTATTCTACCCATCATTAGGTCAGTGTTTCATTCTAGACCTGATGAAGAGAGGGAAAAAGAAGTTAGGAGCGCTTTCACCTCCTACACGTATCTTCAAATTCAGAGAGCCCAGCTCATTGGAAGTAGAATGGTATGATATATAAGCATAAATGATTTGAAAGTGTTGTCAGTGAGATGAGTAAGCAGTTCAATGAGACTAATAAACATTTCATATTGTCATTTAGAGCTAAGTATGACAAATATCTAATTGGGGTGATTCTAGTTTTCAGTCTATATTATGATTAATTAGATAGAAAACCCACTCTATAGTAGTGCTAACACATTCATAGTAAATTGTCAATTTTTCAGGATTGTCTCCTAAGCTTTTGCCTTAGAAAAAATTTCAGCAACTTCAATTACAGTGTAAAGGAAGAACTAAATAAAGCACTGGGAGGTGTAAGTTTCCCTTCTACTCATCGAGATTGTCTGAATCTTAAGGAAAGGGATATTCAAGCAGTCAAGTATGTTCTTGTTTCTCATGAATCTATGAAAACTTTTCTTTAGGATATCTGCACTGTTTAAAGGGGAAGAACAAGAGTGGGAAACAAGCAGATAGGTTTGCTCTAAATCCCGTGGAGGAAAAAAGATGTTAATGTATATAGACTTAGTTCCCCAGTGGTTTGGATCTCTGAATACAGGTTTCTCTGGAGCCTTCTTGTATGGTGGGTACCTCAGGTAACCTTAACATTATAATCCCATCCACGTAGATTGCCAAGCAGCTGTGGCAGGCATGAGAAGTGAGTGAACTGTAAACCTTCATGTGTCCCCAGGCTTCAGCAGGCATCAGATGACAGAGAATTATGAAGGCTTGATATTTTCCCCACTTTTTTAATCTTGTCTGGAGATACAAAAATTTTTTCCTATATATGTAGATTATTCCCACATAGGAGAGGGCAGAACTATTCTTTTGTCTACTACTGTATTAACAATGTAAAGGATTTTTTGTTAAATTGGAATTAAAAGTTTTGGAAGCGCATATTTCAGCAAAAATGTTCTATCTATCTCCTCTGTGACAGAATGGCAGCATTCTACACCTCTACATGCTGAGCACAAGTCAATGTTTAATCATGTACTAAGCCAATAAATACTGTTAAATTGCTTTACATATACTATTTCATATACTCTTGATTGAAATGTACCATGTGCTAAAATAGAAATCATTAGTGAACCTGTTAGTTCCTCTGACCTTAATAATGTGTAACCAGAATTAATTATCACATTGAAGCATTTGCTGTAACTTGTCATTAAGTGATTATTGCAGAGCAAGAATGCAGAATCTCAGTGAATTAATCAGTGACCTACATTTTCTGATGCTTCTGCTTAAATTTAGCCTTGATCAGAATGACAGAAGATCTGTCCAGTTAAATTCTCGTTAAATGTTCTCAACTGAATGTCTGGTTACTGTCATTCAGTGAATAAAGGAGTGCTTTCTTCACAATGCTGTCACACATGGATTGGTATATTGATGGGAACTTTTAATTCATCCAGTTATGTCCATACCGGAGTCACCCAGACCCTGTAGGAAGCAGGAGCCTGGTGTCCATAAAGCAATGAGAACTTCGCACTGAGTATGCTGGGAGCAAGTTTGAAATATAAATTATTAAGCTGCTTTTACTTCAGAGCACTCAGCAATGGAAAAATGTTTCTCTGGGAGTAAACCCATTTGAATTACTGGTGATAGACACCAGTAATTCAGCAGTTTAGAATCAATGTGCTGCAGCAATTCACTCGTACCATAACATATGCCCAGGAGGATGGAAAAAGTGATAACCTCATGGTAAATGACAGTTTCTGACAATAAACAGAAAGGTTATGGTTATTTTGAGAGTGAACTTTTTCCTTACCTATACTTTAATACACAACCTATCATGAAAGTAAATTACATCAGAAACAACAGGAAAGTAATTTTTAAATAAAAACCACTGCACTAGTATGGTATTCATATTATACAGTTGTATCTTGCCACCCAGAAATAAAAATAAGGACAATCATCAATAATTAGATACATTTTGAACACTGAAGTATAGCATTCAGGACAAAATAACCTATTATTTTAATCCAGACTGTGTGTGAAAGAAGAAAAGATGTTGGAAGAATTAAACAGGTTGAGGCAGGTTATGGCAAGTGGAAAATACAGAGCTAGGAAAGCAAACCTAAAAGACGAAACAAATATATACTGCTCGCTCTTTGACCATTAAAACTGCAGAGTTGCAGTACAAAAGAGAACAGATTTGCATACTGATGCTATTTTGTTGTTGGTTTGATTCTTTATTAATATAGAGACTAGCTGCAAGGATCAAGAATAAAACTGACATGGTGCGGTTTAAATGGAGAAGTTGAAGGTCAAGGTTAGAAATGCAAAAAAAGTGGTTTTTCTGCATCTTTTATTCATCGACCTTGAAACTAGTAGGTGGGACCCATCTGACAAAATGGGGCAAGACCGTTTTCTCCAATAGGTTTACTAACCTAATGGGCATGGTTTTAAACTTGTTTTGAGGAGGTTGGGAATGGGCGTGGAAATCTAAGTCTGAAGAGAAATGGAGAAACAGAGGACAAGAAAGGGTGGCTATGGAGACCAGCCAGTGGGTACACTGCCATACATTCCATGAAAAAGAATCATAAGTGAGGACCATTTTCAAGAGCCAGTACACCTGTGCCCACAGTGTGGCAAACTATCAGGATTTAGAAACCTGCGCCCAGGTGCATGGATTAGTATTTCTGAGGATTCCATTGTGATGGAAAGACAAGATTCTTAGTTAGGATGTAAAGTTATGTTATTTTAGGATTCAGTCAGGGACCAGGTAGACAAGATAACTTGGAAGGCTGCCCTGAGGGGCAAAGGGCTCAGGAGATCTGGCTGATCTTTAAGGACAGCATTTTCAGAGAAGTACAGAGCGTCCTGATAGACAGGAAGCTGAGGATGCCTGGGGAGAGACAAGGAACTCCTGATTGGGCTCCAACACAAAAGGAATCATACAGGGCATAAACATGGGGACAGGCTACCCAGGAGGAGTAAAGAAACATATCCTGGTCATGCAGGCCCAGAACCATTCATGCCAAACATCCACTGGTGACGAAATTGGGGAGGAATGTGAAGGGCAGCAAGGAAGACTCTTGCAAGGTCACTGGAGCAAGAGGAAGGCTAAGGAAAATGGGGCTGCTGTATCCTAGTGACAAAGGATACAGAAAAGGCTGAATTGTTCAGTATCTTCTTTGTCTCAGACTCCACTGACAAGGTTTTGTCTGGGACCTCCCAGCTCTGGCTGGCTTGTGGCAGAGTCCAGAGGATGAATTCCTGCCCACAGTAAACAAAAATTGAATTGTAGACCCCTTACGCAAACTGAACATAACACACATCTAAGGGACTGGGGCAGGACTCATCCAAGATGCTGAGGGACCTGGCTGCCATCATCAAACAGTGACTTTGTGTCATTCTTGACAGGTAGTGGCAGTCAGGGAGATCCCTGGTGACTGGGTAAAGAAAGCTTTTGAAGAAGCTTTTGAGAAGGGCGAGAAAGAGAATCCAGGAAACTACAGTCTGTCGTATTACTTGCTCATTATTGTTGAGCAAAAAGTCAATTTTGAATTTAATCAAACTAGCTTTGCTTTTTAGGAGTTAAAATTAAATCAATACTTTCTTTAGCAGACTACTGGTGAAAAAATCCTGTCACCAATTGAATTCTACCTTCAAAGTCTCAGTAGAAACTTTTCAATATTTTGTGCATTAACACAGAATTCACAAATGTTTCCTATATTCATATACACCAGCCAAAAATTTGTTCATTTCGCATACTGGAACATATACTAATCGCACAAAACGTGGTCATCCTTTAACTAGAGATACTGAAATGCAACTTATAAAATGAAACAGTGTGCAGAAAGAAGAAAGAAGCTTGTCTCCTCAGAGCATACAGTTTACATAATACAGATTTTCACTTTTTTCCCAGCAAGTCTGTTTCCTAGTTCACTACATACTTATCTGCATTGTTGAAACAGCTGTATCTTCCCAGCACAGTATGAGTGAAGTTCACTAATAATATTTGTACAGCAATTTTTAACTACTGTACAAACAGAAATAATCATTCTCTTAATTGTCTTTTTCTTTCTATTCGTATAGTTCATTCTTTATTCTTAAAAGAGATGATGACTGTGAAAGCCCAACAGAGTGAAAATGTACATCTTCTATTATTAATTATGTGAAGATTCTTACTTGCCTTGCAGTTAAAAATACAAAAATACTTTCTTGCTTTATAATAAAGAATTTATATCCATACTTGCAAATATGATGATGCCATCTACCACTTCCTGGAGTACATGGAACACAAGAGCAGCTGAGATGGATCAGACCAAAGACCCACCTAACATGCAATTTTACCTTTAGTAGCGATCGCTACGGGTCCTCAGGAAATGCTGCAGCTGTAGACTGATTGATTTTTCTTGCAGTATGTACTCCGAACTTTCACACATCTATTGTTTAGAGGCATCTTGAGTTTGGAGTTGCATTAGTATAATTCTGCTTAATAGCTTTGGTGGGTCTTTTGTCATCACTGTATTAATTAGCTGAATACAATGGATAAAATGAACTCATTAATAATTTTGCATTTACTAAGTGGAATGACAATGAGTTCCACAGTTAAATTACATGTTGTGAGAAACAATGCTCCTTTTGTGCATTTTGGGTCTGCTGCCAGACAACTGTATTAGGCCTCCCTGATTGTCAGGATTTATTACTACTCCTCTTGTTATTTTCTTCTCAAAGCAGTTCTGTGGACACTGCAATTTGACAGCTCCTCAAACATATTCCCTCATGGTCAGAACTTCATCAAACTCCTTTTATTCATAAGCACCAATGCAAAAAGATTAATTTAACTCTTTTTCTTTCACACTTTGTCCTTTTCTTTATTTGGTCCCCATGAGATGTCTTTACATTCATTAATCCTTGCCATCCTTCCCATGTCTCTAGCAGGTGTGCTGCCCTGTCATTCTATCTGCGTAATCACAGTCCTAAGCCAGGTCAGTATTGTTACTATACTTTTTCTATATTAGTATGGAATTTCAATCCACTGCGATTGCACATAAACTGATGCACAAAGTTTAGGAACACACCAATTGTGTTACTTTGTATAGCTTGTATACATCACTGAATTTACCCATTGTTAATATGGCAATACACAATCAACTTTCAGTGCATACAGCATATCACACAGGTGACAGAAGCCTACTAATCAAAATTTATTCTAAGGATGAAAACCTGCTGTAAATCTATTTGCACATTTCCTGTTAACATCACTAAATTATGCATGGGAGTAACTATTTTATGGCTCTTGATATAGGAACAGACATAATTGCTTTCTGAGAGTAATTTAAAGTTTCTCTCTACTACTAAAGTAACACAGGGTCTCACGGGGTAGAGTGGCACTGTAGTTAGCTCTTTGCAGCCCCTGATGTAGAAGGAAATATTTTATATGGGTTAAAAGGGACAAGTTAAAAAAAAGGAAAACAGGAAAAAAATTAAAAGTCCATCAGGGATTACTAAACAGATAGAAATGATGGCTGGTTCAGAAAGGCCCTGAATTGCAAGTGGATAGAGGCTTTCAGAGGGAAGTATCCTATATGCTTGCTGTCTGACATTATTTTATGGACATCTGGTTTCTCTAGGTAGTGTGAGAAAAATATGGAGCTTTGGTCTGACCTAATGCAACTGCCCTCATGGTCCCCTGTTTCGTGCTAATTTGAATATTAACACAACCAGTCCCTAAACAGTTGTATAAAATACAACAGCAATTCTTACTGGCAGGTATAACCTGAAATGTACTGTTTGGGATTCCAAGTGGTAGTTATATTTGCTTCGAGTTTGCAAATATGTATGATTTACTTACAGATGTCTGTTCACTTTTGCATCTTTCCATCTCAGGCTTTGTTCCACATACTTTCGTTGTCCTCTGACTTCTTCCAGGAACATGGTGCTTTCACAGTTATAGAAAAAGAATTTGCTGTTGGGCTAATGCCATTTGGGGCTTGGAAAGTCCCAATTCTTAAACATCTGCTCTTTTCAACTGAGACTGGGCACACTTTCAGCTTAATGAATGTGATAAATTTGTAGTATCAGCTGAAAGCGGAAAGTGTCTCCTGCAGACAGGTGCTGGAACCCATAATCTTTTAGATTTCAAGTTCTCATCAGAATAGAGGGGAAAATACATCTTAACTAGATGGAAAGATACCCATGAGAGAAGATGAAGCAATTAAAACTTGTTACCTTACTCCCTATTTATGCCTAAGTATATCAAAGTGTTATATAAATATAAGTTAAATCTCATGAAATCTAATGACTATAGAACATGATATAATCTCTTCTATGCATGAGTGGAAGTCTTGGATTGTGAGTGGGACATATGTTAAAACTCCCAGCTGTTGCTTCTGTATTTCAGATGCGAATATAAAAGCTTATAAAAAACCAAAGCTATTTTAGCTTCAGTGTGTATGTATGAGTATTTACTTTTCCTAACTGAAGGGTTAGGTGACAGTTCAGCGCTCATTTTGTGGAAACCTGTGGCTGTAGCAGAAGGATGTACAGAAACAATTTACACAGAGGAAAGAAACTTGCTACAGTTTAATTAAGTTTGTTCCACAGCTTAGGGGCAAAGAAGGGGATTGGATTCTAGAAGGGATGTGTAATATTTGTTAATGATATCTCTGATATGTCACTTGTGTATACATCTATTTATTTGTGTAAACATTCATTTGATTCAGCACTTCTTCAGGCGAACATATGGTTCATCACACATACTTACAGTCCTGTGTTTGATTTAATGAATTCACACAGATTTGATTCTCTCTTTGAACAAATAACTTGTGATGTTTCTAAGGAATGGCACATCTGCACTTGAGATACAGAAATCACATAACAGGGATGCAATTTTTTATCAAGAGTGCAGCTGAGAGACTTGGTCCAAAACCTGATGGAGGTGTTAACCATAGAAATGTATCTTTGTAATTTCATGCCTTTTTTTTCCCCAAGTTCATTTGACATTTCTGTTACCTGATGGAGAAAGGTACAGTCTTTCCTAAATACTCTAAGCAATTGCTGCGCAAACATACTATTCTTTGTAGCTGCTTGTCAGCAGCACACAAGTGCCAGCTACAAAATAACTTCCATTTAGCTGGCAAGAATCTACTCCAGAGCATTGTAAGATATTTAAACAAAGCAGTTTTAAATCTCACAAAGAACAGAACATGCCTCTGTTTATGCCCCATACATACATTTTTAATTCTTTTTATATGGAGGAAGAAATTTCTCAGTTGCACTGGAAAATGTTATTCCAAATAAACACACACAAAAAAATACACAGCCCCAGAAATGCTTCACTTGTTATTTTAGATATGTATAAAGAGATTTGGGAGTACAAATATTTTTCATGTTATGCTCTACAAAATGTTAGTGTTCTGATCGTCTTATGCTCCCCAATTTGTGACTGGTCCACAGGAGATATAACTGTCACATAATTCTTAGAGACACTAAAATCCATGGATGTAGGGGTATTAGGCGCTACTAAACACCAGAATAAGAAAGTGTCTGCACTTTTAGAAGTCTTTAATATATATCAACTTTCTGGTCAATTGATGGTACAAAATGGGTTTTAAAAGCAGACAATGACTGATTCGTTTAATAAATTTTTCTTTTATAGGACTCTTCAGAGTTCTATCATATTTTATAAAATATATAAGCCCAGTGACAGACTTTTGTCCTGAAAATGTAACAATGTCGTGGTTTAAGCCCAGCCACACAGTCTCTCACTCACTCCCCCCTTCCTCCCTCAGCTCCCAAAGGGGTGGGGAGAAGAATCAAAAAAATACAACTCCCACAGGTTGAGAGAAGAACAGTTCAGTATCTAAGGTATAACACAAATCACTACTGCTACCACCAATAATAAAAATGATAAAGGAAACAACAAGAGAAGAGAATACAACCACTCACCACCAACCAGTACCCAGCCCCACCCCGGCAGTGATGTAGCCCCTCCAGTTAACTGCCCCCAGTTTATATACTGGGCATGACGTGCTGTGGTATGGAATACCTCTTTGGCTAGTTTGGGTCAGATGCCCTGTCTCTGCTTCCTCCCGACTTCCCCTCCTCCCTGGCAGAGCATGAGGCTCAGAAAGTCATTGGTCAGTCTAAACATTCTAAGCAGTAACTAAAAACATCAGTGTTATCAGCGCTGTTTGCCGGCCAGAAGTCAAAAACACAGCACTGTCCCAGCTACTAAGAGGAGAAAAATGACTGCTACTGCTGAACCCAGGACAAACAATTGAAGTGATGCTCAAAAACACTTCATGTAAGAAACTGCAGTAAAAATAGTGCAGTTTCTTGGATTATTCACATTCTGACTTTTATTCTCAATAGACATATAAACTGAATTTTAAAATAAATGTACCTTAGCAATTAGGGTACCTAACTTATCTATAGAGGACATTCAATCTGATCAAAGCAGCCAAGGAAAATTCTCCCTGAACATCAATATTATAGGCCTTTCCCTTTGCTATCCAGGACCCAAGATATCTATGACTTTAGTTTGAGGAATTTGCTGAAAAAAAATGGCCTGTTTTCTCTTGTGAAGGCAAAATAAACTAGGTCCTCTATAGGTGTGTGTAACCTATATGATCCCAAAGTACTTTCTGCCTGTGGACACTGGCTTGTCTGCAGCTTTTGTGTTTGTTATGGTACCTCCAGCATGTGCTTTGCTGTCTGCATGCCCTGCTTTTCCTGCACAGGCGAAGTACAGTTGTATGTCCCTGTTAGACAGTCAAGACAAGGACACTTGTAGTGCATCTGTTCCACGGGTTAGATGTGGCCTACAGAAATGATAATTCTAACTTAAGTAGCCTGGCATGTTTCATAGAATTTGATCCTTTGTAGTTTCTACCCAGAATATCACAGAATGAGAGAATGGTTTGGGTTGGACCTTCAAAGGTCATCTAGCCCAATCCCCCTGCAATGAGCAGGGATATCTTCAACTAGATCAGGTTGCTCAGAGCCCCATCCCACCTGACCTTGATTGTTTCCAGGGATGGTGCATCCACCACCTCTCTGGGCAGCCTGTGACAGTGTTTCACCACCCACATTGCAAAAAATTTCTTCCTTATACCTAGTCTGAATCTCCCCTCTTTTAGTTTACAACCATTATCCCTTGTCTTATCGCTACAGGCCCTACCAGTCTGTCCCCAGCTTTCTTACAAGCTCCATTTATGTATTGAAAAGCTACAGTAAAGTCTTTCTGCAGCCTTCTCTTCTTTAGGCTGGACAATCCCAGCTATCTACAAGTTTTCCCTAAAAATCTGGGAAAAAACATCTAATGGAAAGCTTTACTCCTCTGGCTCCATGCAACTCAGCACAGTGAAGCTCAGGTTTTAGTCTTCTCCAAGGAAGAAAAGCCAGATTTGAAAATATTCTAGGCTGAAGGATAACAGCTCCCAGGAAGGAAGGATAATTTCAAGTGTAGAAGGTAGGCTGAAACTTTTCTTTTGCATCTGCTTCTAAACATATACATAAACACAGAAAATAACAACAAAAGGAAGTAAACCAAAATCAAACACTCTTACAAGCGTTTCTTCCCCTGGGGAGGCACTGACTGTAGAAAAAACATAAGACAGATGTGGGGATGCTGAGTTCCTCCCCACCGCCCCACCACCCCCATGTGATTCTGAAAGAAGCTTCCAAAGTTATGATCTCAAGAATTATATAGGAAACCATATATAAAATAATAGAGGATAAACAGTTTCCTGCCTGTCTATCTGCATTTCACTGCCAATTTTTTACTGGATCGTTATACACAGATGCTGCAAGAATTTGGCCCTGAAACTGGTTGGTTGCCAGCTGTAACAACTGAAGGATTAGATCAGCTTCTGTACAGTGCCATAAAATGAACAATGGCTGCTGTAATACCATATCTTACAGATTCTTCTATGTGTCCTTTTTTTTTTTAAGCAATGAATGTAAATATTAAAATTCCATGATATTTTTAAACTTGTCTTAAGAATACTGGAGTGGCTCTGTGGGAAAATCATTTATCCCTGGCTGTGTAACAATCACTTTCCACCAGTCAAAACTGGCTACAATCTGTTTCTAATTAATCAGGAAGACAAGACAGGGCAAGTCTTGTACTGAGACAATGTCGTATATAGTAGACTCGCTGTAAAGCATGCCAGACAAAGATGTGTTTAGCGCACTAACAGGAACATTCTAATTATCAGCTTAGTGCTCAAGTCTTAAATTCTTTTGAAAAACAGCACACATTAAAGCACAGCAAATAATCTGGATACAGTGAGAACACATAATGTATAGTAGTAATGCCTAGGACAACCCAGAATATTTAGAATTTTACCATGGAGTTATCTAATTCTTCCAGAAGCCAAGAAGAGTATAGGAAATTCAAAAATGTTGACAATCTAGCTCCTTGTTTAATAATAATTTTTAGAGCTGGTAAGCTGAAATAGTTTTTACAGCTTACCAAGTAAAAGATGTGATGCTTCAGAAGATAGTAAAAATAGAGAAATTAAAAGAAAAAAAAAGTTTGTGAAATCTGCTTGTAATTTTTGGTCAGCAATAGTTCTGAGTTGCTGAATAGAGCTCTCTTACAAACCTTAGTAACACAGATGGTTCAGCTAAAGTAAGGGAAAGCATTCATCTATCAGCTATTTGCAGAGGCGCATCATAAGAGAGAAAAATGATTTACTTTAAAAAATGGGAGCAATGGAAAGTCTGTCCATGTTCACTTTTCTTTTGCTCTTGTTCCTTTCATTCCTAATGTGAGGAGTACTGTAGTGAGTGCTGTGTGTCATTGGTCTTTGAGATTCTGGAAATAGAATAGGAATTGCTCCAGCAACATAGCTTAGAAATGATAGTCAACGAGTGTGTTTGTGAAAAAGGAGTTATGTCTGTTTATTATTCTATCTTGTTTTGAAGAAGACCAGAACTGTCCTATAATCTCTTAAAAATTAAACTCTTTCAAACTCTTTCCATAAAAGTTATTTCTGATTTTATTGTAAATATGAATAGAAGTCCAGGGTGCTTTTTCTGTACTTAAAACAAAATAATGGTCTGTTATTCCCAGATGGGGAAAGCAGTGAAATAACTTGTAGGCTTGTTTAACTTCTGTTCATGCTATAGCACAGCAGTGTCAGATAAAACGATATGCTGAGTGCATGAATGTAGCTGAAGGTTTCATGTTATGTTGCAGATTAAAATCATAAATGATGGAAAGACCTACAGGTTGTTTTGTGTACCAGCAACAGCTAGAGATTTCAGCTGACTTTTACACATGAAGCAGTTCTTGTGAGTGGGTGGACTTTGTGGGCAGAAACTCTCCCAGGACTGAGATCTCACTTGATAATTCTGGCTCCGGATGTAAAAATATTAGCCATTGGAAACTTAATCCAGCAAGGGCCTTTTTTTCCTTCTGACTTTCCATCTATGCAGCACATATCCCTTTCCTCCCGTCCCTCAAGGTCTGCTTCCTTATAAGCAAAATCCACAAATAGGATTTGTTACAGATTTGTTTTGCAAGATTTCTCATAATTAGCATGAGCACATGAACAATATATAACTGATCTCTTTTAACTTTTGATCTGCAGTAACTTTTCCTGTTGCTGCACTCTGCCCAGGATTAGACTGTATGTTTTTCACGGATAGGAATTTGTGTGAAAATCCTCGTTGCATTGAATATAAAGATAGTTTTACACCGTGGGATTTTACTACTTGCCCCTCTACCTGTGATGCAAGGCAGCTAGTTTGACTTTGGGCTATAAAATGTAAAAATTAACAGTAATCCACAAGGAAAAAGTAATTGTATTTGAAAGGGGTGAGTAAAACCATGATAGAATCTGCTGAGGCTAAATAGCATGAGCCATTCCTCAACAGGGACTATTTCTGTGACGTACACTGAGCATGGGATGCTGGGCCAAGAAAACTCATTCTGGATTCCTGGGCTCAACATTGTTGCAAGACAAAGAGAAAATTTTACTATATATACTGTGAGAGTATTGAAAACATTTTGGTCACCTGGGCTTGGCTTTTTGGGTTTCAGCTCCTAAACTTAATTAAAATAGAATAAAAATAGGAAGGGGTATCTCCACACTGCTGTGACTCTGCCTGGAGGGAGACAGGAGCAGCCAGGTCACTCCAGATGTCAGATAGCCCTGCTTACAGAGGGGTGCAGTGGGTATCTGGCTTTGCTCTGTAAGTTTTTTGAGGCAGGGACTTAGCTGAATGTATTTGCTACCTCTGAATAGTGTATCTGTTTCAGACAACTAATGAGATTAAGTGACAAGAAGCTGTTCCAAAACAAAATATTTATGTCACTTATATGTTTTATACACAATTCCTACAAAGATTTTCCTATGGCTGTTGTAATTAAATACAAATATAATAAATATTTTTCTTAAAATTAAGAGGATTATGGTTTTATCATAATTACATGAGTTTCTGATAGATGTAAAATTGTATTAATTGTCACTGGCTATGAATCCCTATTGAAGGTAAAGTTTTAATACACAGAAACACACCATCTGTACAATTTCTCAATTAAGGAATATTAGGAACTTAGGATTTCGTTGTAAATATACTGCATTTTGCTATCAGAAACATGATATAAGCTTAATTAGAAAAAAAAAATTGTTTTTAAACCAAATTGTTCTACTTATAATATCTCTGTCTGGCAATTAAAAACATTGCAGATGTTTTCTAACCATAATGAGCAGACTTGGATACCCTTGTTTACAGTTCCAGAGTACACAGACATCATGGAAAAGGAGATTACCCAAACACAAAAGACTGGAATCATACTTCTTTTTACTGACAGCTCTGTTGTCCCTTTCTCTTATAAGGACTTTCTGACCCCATGACAGCCATTATCTCCTCTCCCATGCTTAATAGGCATATTTTAGGTTAGATAAAGATACGCCAACTCAGTTGCCTCGCTGTTTGCAACCTAAACTACAATTCATGGTGGCTGAAGCACATACTCTGTATTTGGTAACCCTAGCTTGTTTTAATGGCTTGTTTGTTTTGTTTTGCTTTAAATCACCAGGACATTTTATGTTTTTATATTTGAAAGAGGGATAGTGTAATTAAACTGGCAGCTATCTGAATAGTTAACAAGAATATGAAAATACAATACAAGGAAACACCAACGCCATAGAACTAATCCTGCCAAATAGAAGTAACACAAAACTCTAATGCTACACAAGAAGTTCACTGTGTAAAAAATTTGCTGTCATTTCTCCAGGAATTGAACTGAGCATCTGTGGCTTGGACTTTACGAATATGGACAGCCAATCGTCAACTAGCATTAACAGACGGTACAGGTGTGTGGGTTGTTGGTAGGTTGTTTTAGGCTTGATGGGGTGATTTTTTGATGGATATATCCTACGTATTACCTTGCCTCTTTTGTTAAGGGAATGGCATTGTGGAAGAAAAACAACATAAGGGGGGTGGAGTTAACATGGAGAAATGTTGTTTTACTCTTAGCTTTATTGTGCATTTTACGTGGTCCTCAGGGCACAGACAAACTTCAGGAGCTCTGTTGTGACTGCCCAGGTTGTGACTTGCACAGTAACAGATACAAGGCAACTTGAGATAGTGTGAAACCTGTTAAGGAGAGAGAAACTATGAGAGGCCTTCCTTCCACCTACATTAACTGTAGACCTGAGTAAGCTAATCTGTTGCCAAGTGCTGAGTAAGTTTGTTCCAGATCTTATGGAATCACAGTGACATACCAGTGTTTAAATAAGCTTATGCAAGTCCTTGAAATTAACCTTATCTTTAAAATTTCTCAGTAGTATACTTAAAAACAAAGTGGTTTTGTAAATTCATTAGGCTTTACTGGGCAGAGTACTCCTATGTCTGATAATTTATT
The DNA here is from genome assembly GCA_009867235.2 of Psittacus erithacus. NCBI lineage: Eukaryota > Metazoa > Chordata > Aves > Psittaciformes > Psittacidae > Psittacus > Psittacus erithacus. The sequence continues at coordinate 43,112 of WYDI02033153.1, read as the reverse complement.
GTTTATGTAAATAGAAGAGATTTCATTGCTTATTTTTACTCTGTCCTTTAAAGCAGAAATAGAGCAAGCATCTTATGCATTCTGAATTTACTCACTGAATCCCAAAGACATCCTTGAGATGCTATCATACACTTTCTTGAAAGCAGGAAAACCTAAAAGAAATTCTGGTGTCTTCTCAATAAAGTTTTGGAGCAAAGCTGCTACGGATTCATTAATGCAAACAGAAAAAACAACAAATTATTCTGAAATGAAGTAGTCATGAGCATTATAAACTGAAGCCACACTTTCCAATGTGAACCAATTGTATCTGCTCTTAAACACTATACATGTCTGGCTAACAGATAGTTAAGCAGATTGTCAGTAACATTTTCAATCTGTGGCTTGTTTTCATCTGCAGTAATCCAGCTAAAGGAAAAAAAGGGACACAAACCCTCAAGTCCTTCTTACATGCACACAGTTACTGCTTGAAGACTGATCTTTGAGCTAGATTCCTTCAAGGATTTCATAACTAAACAGCAATCTTGTATTGTTCACAGAGATCCCATTGTGAACTCCTTCTCAGGAAAGCTGTATGGTGATGCCTTGTAAAAAGCCCACAGACTAATGGGATAATTTCTTGTTAAGTGAAATGACATCACAAATGCAATTAATATCCAATCAACCTAAAGCCATCAGAATTCTGGCCATTTAAAAAAATGAGAGTTTAGGCAATTCTGCTAAATCTTCATGAATTCGCATTCCTGAATATGATGGCAAGATACTAAAAAGGAAAATCTCAGTCTCTACATTATTTTATTAAGATCACGCATCTATGAAACATGCTGTAATTAGATGTTCATGCCTAATTACAGAAGAGAAACTGTGTAAAACCTACAGATGTGCAGAACCTTGGAGAAATGTCTTTAACTCGCACCCCTTCACCTCTTGATGCAGCCTACCTGGATTTCCCAATCAATCAGCAAATGTCACTGCATTATTGCTCATCCTTTGGAATTTTTCAAAAGATAAATTGAAAGAATTAATGGAAAATGTTGCCTTAATGACATTTTTGCCAGCCTGAGCAGACCCAAGAAATTAAATTTTTTCATATTCAAGCTGAAGCAGGCAGGCGCATGCATCTCCTCTAGATGCTCAGTTATAAGGATTTTGCTTTATATTCAGTTATACATGAATGGTTACCCAAATGCTTTTTCTTAGCGTCTGTCAAGGTTGAAAAAAATGCCTTCCAGCCTTAATTTCCTCAGTGAGTTCACTAGTGTGTTAATTAGTATCTGGAGAGTGACTGAGACATTTATCAGTGGAAAATATTATTGGGGTAAAAAAGTTATTAATTTTTGCACAGAAGCAAAGAATGACAGAGAACTTGAGCAAATAAGCATGGTAAGTAGTACTTCTAAGACCACTAATACAATTGGGGTAAAGATATATACAAGAAAAGAGTTTCAGAATCAGTGGGATTTCATGTCGCTCTCTGAAGGGTGCTAAGCCCATCCATGGAAGAAAAACCTTATTATGCCACAGGGTTCCTCAGTTGTCTTTAGATGCAATCAGTAAGTGCTCCTCACTTGCCTAGTCTAGTCTTGCAAACTTAGTTACTATGAAAATCTTTTTTTAGTGCAGAAATAAAATATTCTGCAGCTCTCATTCCTAGTTGCCATCATTTGTAACTTGATAAATAAATCACAAGAACTAGAAAAATGTCTCCTTTTATACTGAGGGCAGTTCCAATTTATCATCTCAAACCACTACTAGCCATTTGGAAAACAAGTAAATTCTGATGGATTCTATCAGAAATATTTAGTAACATCTGTTCATTGCACACGTTTCAGTCCTGAAACTTAAGTTTATGCAAGCGTTTGCTCATCTGCATTAAAATACTCCTTCTACATGGGTTAATTTGCGTGGAGGCTTAAGAGTCTGACAAAAATTTAATTGAAGTCAAACAAAGATTTTCATTACGTCTACTAGAAATGCAATCAGGCACTTGGTCTGCAAATAACATGGATCTAGGCATAATCAGTCATATTTTTCTTTACACTGCTATCTACCTTATGATCTGTGACTAACTTTTAAATTACCTGTATGAGAAACAATATTTGAAAAAGTTGTGATATAATAAGCAAATTATTGACATTTTTCTGGAATGCTATTGAACCCAATGGTTTTCAATAAAAAGGATGATCTATATTGACTTACTTAGTAAATACACTGAGTCATGTATGCTAGATTACTTAAATAGAATAGAGGACACCTTATAGGCATGGTCTTATCATCAACACCAAGATGGGTTGCAAAGATTTAAGTGCTTATCTCCGTGTACACCAAACATATTCACACAAGCAAATAAGAACAGTGACAAGTTATCTGTGGACCAAACCCTTCCTTAGACAGACTTCGCTGAAAATCCACCCTTTCTCCTTCTCAGCTACTAAATTCTCTGTGTAGCCTGCTGGCCACCTTACCATTTCTCCCCATCAAAAAAAAAGAAGATTCCAGTACCTATTACAGAATGAAAAAGAACTAAATTCTTATCTTTAATAGCTCACTGGTATTTGAAAAAAGCATGTCCAATGTCTTATATGACCCAGGAAGGGCAGGGAGAAGGGGAATGCATATCTCAGATTTAGTACAAATCTCTGATATACAGGTGCTTTATCAACCAAAAGGCACCAAGCAGATGCATCAATCCAAACAATCCTTACCCAGTCTGCAGCACAAACCTGACATCAGGTGCAAAGGACAACTGAACACATGATGCCATCTTCAGAAACAAGAAATACTCAGAGAAGGAAGGTAAGAAAGTATTTTCTGAGTATAATTGCAAAACAAGACTACTTTCTTTCCTGAGTCAAAGAAATATTAATTTATGCTTGTCAGCGTAGAAAAGCTCCAAATTAGATTCACATCCACCTCTGCATAGGAAAGGATAATATATCACTCCTTGTCCCTATCAGGAGTGTTTGCAAACTGGACACCAGCACAGAAAGAGCCAGAGGTAGTATTCTTGGGAAACATCTGTCTTAGTTGACTGAGTTAGTTGACTAGTGCAGCACTTTTCCTGACTTACAAGATAGTTGCAAGTGTAACCTTCATATCTCTCCAAACGGGCAACAACTACATCTCATCAGTTGCATACGATCCCTGATTGTTTCATTGTTGGTAGAGATTTTTTTGTGTTTTAATACAGTCAATTCATTCATTAACCACCATAAACTATTCAACACCATGTATTCCAAGTCGGTATTGCAATGCAGAGAACAATATTGCCTGCTTCTGCAGCTTGTCATTTGGAATAATACATGATCCACTAACCAAGCAGCATAACCAAAATTATAAATCAGTAAGATAGAACTCCCAACAACATCATCTTTCTGTCAGCCTTTCCCCAAGACTAAGAGTTGCAGGATGCCTGCCAGAGAAGAGGCATAAAGTGCTGCAACAGAGATAAAATACAATTATTCCATCTGAAAGTTCAGATACATTTTTCCCCTTTCTAAAATATTGTTCTTAAAGTTTTGGGGTTTTGTATATATATACACACAAAAAGACATATGACATATATATATGTCTTGGCTCAACATTTCTTAATCTCTTCCTTCTGTGTTATCTCCCTGCTTCCTTGTTTTATCCAGCCAGGCAAAGTTTCAAGGAGAGAAAGGAAGCCCACAACTCAGTCACACACCACAGATATCCTTTTAACACCTTTCCACAGACCTTTTCTTTGATGTTACCAGGTCCTGCTTCACACCTGATTGCAACCAATTGCAATATTTCCATTGATTAAAATAATAATAATAATAGTAATAATAATAATGTATTATATTTCATTGTAATGGTTCATTTCCAGAAACATCCAACTCATATGCAATTCATATATCAAGGTAGAAGAAAGGAAGAACAAGGAATTGTAGATTGTTAGCTGATATACAGACATTTAAGGGAAAGCCTTTTTGCCATTTGTGTAAAGATTAAGTATGCCTCAATCGCTACATCTTAATTATGTAGGTCTTCAACAGTGGTAACAGCTGAACCTCTTCTTTTCAGTCCCTTTAAATGCTCAGTCTTATCTTCCAGAGGCATTATCAGCATTATATACTGGTTTTACTAGTAAACTAAACCAAGTTAGTATTTTAATTCTTTCACCTGGCAATAAACTGAGATTCAATTCTCTCACTGGCAAGATTTTATCAGAAATACTTGCATAGGGGCAGCAAGTATATTTTAAAGTCACATTACTGTGCATCTTCAAGGAAAGCATCTAAGCACAGGAATCAACCTTCAATCCTCTATTTAGACAAAATTCTCAAAGTGCATCACATAGAGGTTTTTAAGTCTTTGGAAAGTCAATATTAAAGACATAGACCTTAAACAGATCTCTGAAAAAAGGATATATGTATTGTTAAAAAAAGGGACAGTTGAAATTCTTTACAGATCAGTACAGATCAGTATCTTCTTTGATTAAGAGATTCCTATAACAATCCCACGAATAGCTGAAATCGCGGTGTCAGTTTAGTGCAGGATTTTGCAAACCTTCATTCAGTCATTTATTTCCCTATCTGCCAGCTGTGATAATTCTGAAAAGGACTGAATTCACATGGTACTGAATAGTTCTCTGTCCTGTAGAGATATCTGTGGGTTATCTGACTCTATACAATTATAGTCATTGCAATGAGGAAATAACTTTGTGGTTCTTTATACATAAATGAATTTTAACTATAAAATATTCTTTGTTGTTGTTGGAGAAAAGAATGTACAAATGTACTAATGCCTGTTTTAGCTAAAATCTCAATTGCTGCTGATTTTAAATTTTCATTTCCTTCTGTTTAAAAAAATCTGAGATGAATCTTCACAGATTTTAACAAGGGGCAAAGGGTGCAGGATCTGTCATATATTCCTTGCTTCAGTTTTACTGCAGAAATCAGTGTAAATTTTTCAAAAATATATAAATATATAAATGAAGACTTGATCCGAAAGTTGGATCCATGAAATAAATATACTGGTGATCTTTTTTTAACGTGAAATCATTGCCAGTCAATGCAGGTAAGTCAGCTCATAATATCTTTCAGACCATGGATCTTCATGAATGGCAGAGTATTTAGAGTAAACAATAAAAGCTACCCAAAAAATAATGTGAGGTTAAATCATAAGCTGAATAGCAATAGGCAATAAATAGAGGTCTACACTTGTGCATGTAATCAGGTCCAGGTTTTCAGGGGCAGCCAAAAGGAGAATACAAGCAACAAATGTGAATGTTGAAGAATATTCACAGCCAGGGCAATTTACAGCATGCTGCACCCTCAAATACTGAGGCCAGAGGGGCAGATATTCACGTCTCATTTACTATCTCTGAAAGTGCTGTTGGAGGTAGAGACAAACCAAGGCAGAAATATTGAATATAAATTCCTTGTGACCTATAAAAAACAGCTCACTGTCCTTAGCTGTTCTCAACAGTGGAATAATTCAGCTTGTTCTTTGCAGGCTAAGGCATCAAACAGAGAAAATGCAAAAATTGCTTCCTGTGAAAAGCAATTACCTATTTCTACTGAACTAGAAAAACTACACAGCTATTTGACACATTTTATTTAAATGTGCCTTAAATACAATGTAGGGTTTTTATTGCAAAATAGTTTGCAGCTAGTTGTTTTACATAATATACCCGTGGTTTTTGGCCTTCTACATCCAAAAAGCTGTGATACAGAGCTTGTAATGATAAACCAAGTCCATCTGCTTTTTATTAACAGTTTTCTGTTAATAAATAATTTCAAACCCAAACAGGTATCTTTACCATAGGACTTCAGATGTGTCTTTTGTTTTTGAGTGCTTTCACTTGCTCTGATAATAAAGATCATTATAGAGCCAGAGAAATGAGGACTGAAAGATACGCCAAGAGACTGATGCTCCTGCCTTTTCCCCAGTCCAGAAGACTAAAATGCCCAAAGTCCTACTAAGAAAAACTGTTCTCTTATTTTAAGAGTAACGTATAGCTGCTGATAACAATTTGCTTTATTAGACCAAGGACTTTCACGTGAAAAGTTAGTAAGTGGGGAGATTCCAGTTGAAAAGGATGCCAACAGAGCTGGGACTAGCACTAAAGTCTCAGAAAATCTCAATTCAGTGTCCTATGAAGCTACAGTGCTCCTTATGCTGGTTCGTCAGTGGGAAGTAAGAATCTATTGAAAATCAAACCTTCAGACTCTTCTTTTGTTCAGCCTACATCTCACCAAATGCAAAGGCAATCAGACAGGGAAATAGTCATGTTCTGGTGTGCGATTGTCTGTCCCCTTCTTTACTACAGTAGCCCAATTTTAAGTGGAAACTTATCTTGGAAATAGGTGAAATAAATTGATACTTTTCAAAGTGTCATCTTTTGGGGCTCTCATTACACCTCTGCTACTTTTCTTGCAGGCATTTGGTAACTGAGTGATTGTTGCAAACATTATTATAATCCCTTAGCTGAACCTGACTGAATTTGCCAGGCAGCAATGAAAGCAATGTTACTAGCTCTCAGGTCATGCTATATACACATTTGTTGTATTTGTAATACTTGCTAGATCTTAAGGGCAAAACTCAGTTCTCCTCTCTGCAATGCAGTGTTTCAGCTGCAGTGCGATCACTTATATCTATGCTCCCTGTCCAAGTCTCAGAGAGGTCACCTATGATTTTGTGAATATCCCTCTGCAATTGCTATCCACGGTCTAGCGTCTCTTTTCACAACTGGTGTGATTAGAGGATAGGTATTGCCTTTCTATCTGTGCTAGCTTATTGCTTTCCTGATAGCTCAGTTCCTGATTTTTCTTATGACTTTTTAATGCACCCTCATTGCTGAACCTCCAGACATTCTCCTGGCCTAAGTAACTACAAGGGTGACCTCTGGCCTCTTTCCTACCTTTTTCAAGACGTAGTGGATAACCAATCATTTGTACGTTTTATTCTGTGATACGCCTTTGGGTCCTACTTTAATCCATGTGAGACCAGAAACGAGTTTCTCTCCTCACAGATGGGACAGTGCATTCATTTTTAACCTGTCATGTTAAGGAGTGTACGAACAGCAAGAACTTGCATGGAAATTGGATGCTGTTAGAACAGCAGTGGCAGGTTACCTGCTTGTAATATGGTGCTTTCCTATAAGCATTTCATAAGAAAATTGGTCTTGGTTTTGTGTCTTCCTTTTCTCCTGAAAAACAATGGAAGCATAAACATATGTTTAAAATGGTGGGAGACAGGTTATCAGAGCCCTGGCAAATATCAGTCATTTTCCCACACATGTAAACCGACTCAGTGAGGCAGGGACCCTGTGTTTTTTTGTTCTTGATTTCTTAATTCTTTCCCAAAAGGCCACTCTGATGTGTAGTTTCTCTCTGTCCATGGGCATGCAGGTGCTCTGTTTATTACTTGGCTTGATTTTTGAACTCCCTGTTGATGCACATAATTAAAAAGCAGTGTCTTAAGTGCAGAAAGAACCAACCCATAAAGTCATGCTTTTTCAAGAAACATTTGTACAGATATATGTATAGATGCATATACACATGCACAGAGAGTGAGAATTCTTTTACTATCTATTTCAGTGGCTGCTGTTAAATACAATAAGTGTGACTCTCCTCCTCCAGGCAGTTTCTATATGTGCTTGTAAAGCAGTTACATGGTACTTCATACAAGTGTAAGTATTGCTAGAAAAAGTGAAACAGTGAGGAATCAGAGTTAGGGAGGCTTATTCCATGAGTAGGCCAGGCAGGAGCTAAATGCTGCATTGCAGCAACTAAAAGAGAGTGCCTTCCTTCTGCCTGAATTTGCCCTCTACTACACCACTCCAGACAAGAAAACTGAGTCTGCGAACATCTCGGATTATAGCCATGACTTATCCCTGTGTTCTAGTGCTGTGTGCACAGCAAAATTTTATCACCTTAAAAGTCTGGCCTTCCGAAAAATGGAGAAACTGCACACATATACCAAATAACTTTTAAAAGGCTTATTTTTATCCACAACATCAGCACTGCTTTAATAAAACTTATAAAATGTCAGGTATTTTCTGATGTACCACACTCCCTGAAGTGAACCCTATGCTCAAATGCTTTACTAGAAACCTCATTATTGGCAGCACTAACTTTTCATTAAATTCTTCTCTAAAGATCAGTTAATCGTCTGTGAATACTTACATGTGTGGGAAATTTCAATAACTGGAAATCGATCACTGAAGCTATATGTTATTGTTTCTTTTTCATGCCTGGATAAAAGTGCAAGTGTTATTGGAGTGAATTGCTGCTCTTGCAATATTTCAAGCTTTCCATAGCATTCAGTTATGGGTGCAAGGAATTCAGTTCTTGTAAATATTCATGTCACCAGAGTGTGACTGCATGAGAAACATAAACATAACATAGAAAATAGTGTGAGCCCAAACAACAAGTTCATTCTGAAATGACTTATGTTAATAGTACAGAAAGCCTTCTAAAGCATATAGAAAACTCTAGAATCAAAGACTTGAGCCAATATTTTATACATGGTGCAGTACAAAGGACTATTTAGTGAAAAATTTCAGAGAAGATTTTACAAAAAGACATTTTATTAATCCCAACAAAGAGTGAAGAAAATTCTGCAGACTCCCATCAAAATCTTCAAAACAAAACCAAAACAGCATGAGCTGAGAGCACCCTCTTCTGATCAGTATTTTGTTTTTCAGGTTCTGGATAAAATATTTTCTGCATATGTTGTAAAATTCCAGTGACCTGCTCTTTAATTGGAATTACAAATACATAATCAGCTCAGGAGACAAATACAATAATTTTATTTCACATACAAGCTAACATTTTTACTTCAGTTGTTCTTTTTCGCAAAGGTGAAACCATTTCTTCTAGTAACCCTTCCCCCTTGTGTGTTCTAGTTTGATTTCCATGAGGCAACCCAGGGCCAGGGGTGAAGGAGGCAGGCTGAGATTTTTCTTTAGCTCATGTCACCAAGAGAGCTTTAAATTCAGCAGGAAAAAAAAAAAAAGAAGCTAGCCTAATACTAAAAGAATATATTTACAAAGCTGAAAGATGGAAGGGAGAAAGGGAGGGGAGGACAGGGAGTGATGGGTGCTTGTAGAGAATGAATGCAAGAGGAAGATTAGGGACATAAATATTTTTCTATGGCTATAACTGCATCATTTGTGCAGTGTTCTCACACAGGCCAAACTGAAGGCGTAAATTCAAACTCCTGCTATAATTCAGGAAATAAGAGAGCTGTGCCTCTACCCTTGTACCTCACTTTCAGTCTCTGAAGACAACATAAGAGAAGTAGCTTATGAATATTAGAGCTAATGAAGCCTAATTTTCTCCAGATTTGTGTTTCGGTGTTGATTGACTCTCACGTCTGGAAGATGTAAATTGTAACTGAAGCTTGCTCTGCATTTGAGGCAATTAGATGTGCTCTTTTCAGTGTGTATTCTCTGGGATTTAAAAAAAGACTCAAACGCATACTATAGTATTTTTCTCAGTAGGTAGCAGTCAGTGGGTCAGGTCCCTCTGACCTGGACATTTACTTTCATAAATCCTGTAGGAACATCCTGTCTCTGAGTTGTCTATTCTTTTATCATATTTCATAAAATTACAATAGGTTCAAAAAACTAGGCAGCATGGACTAATAGGCAGATATATTGATACATCTTACCTAATGTACTCTTCACCTCATCTGTTTAAGTCTCTAAAGCTTTCCACTACAGAACCCTTTACAGGTAGAGCTGTGGGTAGAGAGTCCCCTTGGTGTTGGTAGTGATTCAAATCAGAAATGAAACCCAAAAAGACAAGAGGGGATAGCACCTATGGCCAATAGTCTCCTGCACCACAGATAAGGCAATACATTTTGGGATGAGTGATCCCATCTCTCAGTGAGAGAGGCTTATGTACCAGTGTGCACTCTCAGCTTCGCTCACATTTAAAATCAAGAGAAATTAAATTGGAAGATACAGGCGCAATCTTATTATGTGATAAGGAAACCAGGGTGGATAGAGACAGCACAGAGATAAGAAGGTCATGAAAACTAACAGAGCAATTTGGATCTGAGAAAGTGGATGCACTATTCACCAGACACACTCAGCCACACTGGATTGCCAGATGAGGATTGTCCTTGTCAAAATATAATAAATTCGCCTCTTTGGCCCTCTCTACAGTTAAGGTTCTGGCACAAACCATTCAGACAAACACAGATTGATGGTTGCAGTGTACACAGGAATGACAAAGGACCAGGATGATGCTGAAATATCATTAAAATTGATGATTTTGGCTTGTCCCTCTGTCATCTTTAGTACAGGGCGGCAGTGCATCTGGAGACCTGACATTATCACAGAACAATGTAGAACCTTCTGGGATGGCAAATGCTAGAGCTAGATTACAGGCATATGCAGAGATGCAAAAGATACAGAAACAGGTTTTGATTCTGCTGCTAAAGAAAGCTGCATTGAAGTAATTCAAGTAATCTGATAGGAGAGAAAGCAGGCTGTTGTCACTTGCTTACAGAAATGGTAACCTACAGCTGTGTTATAGAAACAAATGCTCAGATACTGTCCAGAGACTTTTAAGGTAATTCATGGCAACCAAAGACAAAAGCAACTTTGAAATTATTGGCCTGGAAGTGGTAAATTAGAAATTAGGATTTTAGGACGCTATGATAGAAAAAAAGGAATTGAGCTTTCATTTTGAGCTCTTATAGTATGTTTGGTTGGAGTTCCTTAGTGGGACTGATCAACCACAAAAAACTTTACCATTACAGCAGTCATATCACCTAGTTTTCCAAAACTTTAGCAAGACTTTACCTAGCAGTGGAAATGTGCCGCAAAGAACAGTCACAGAACAAGGAGTTAGCATTTTGAGCCTGATCATTTGTTCCACCTAAAATAAGACCTAGCATCTGGGAGCATGTGTGGTTTGAAATGGTGCAGGATCTGTGGTGTAGTTGGCATATATGCAGGATCCTCTATGAAAATGTACGGAAATTTCCAGAGTTATTAGTTATAACAGGCTTCTCAAAATGTGGAAGAGCAGTGCGCGAAAAAGATGTTCAGTAGAATTAAAATTATCCTGGGGCATAGGAAGCCTCAAACATCAAACTTTTTAGTTATTTACACATCATACTTTAGATTTCTTCTTTTGAAGAAAAAAATATTTCAAGGCTTTCTGAACCTTTCATTATGAAAGAACCTCAAAAATTACTAGGAATTATACTTGAGCACCCTTATACAAAGATAACAAAGAATGATGGGGACAGATGATAAAATGATGCTCAATCTCTATTCCTCTTTCTGGGAAAGAACACGGTTCAATTTATATTTAACTACTTAAAAAATTCTTCAGACCTTAATCTGCTATATCATGATTTTGAAGATTATGCCACTTTGAGAGGTCAGGACAGTCAGTTCTGTTCTCAGAAATGCACTGAGAGGTTGTCAAAGTAAACCTTACAAAAATATAGCAAGGAGTAGACAAGATCCCTGTGGTAAATTCATACACTGATAGTGTAGGGTAGAAGCTCTTCCTTTAGGTCTTCTTTTCTTCACAAGGAAGGAAAATACCATAGAAAAGGACAGTTGTATTCATTAGATATCATCAAAACCATAATTGCTGTGAATGGAAAGGACTTTGGTTAGGACTGAATGAGATACAAGCGTAACATAGTTCAGCACATGAGTCTAATGAGCTAGCATTTAAATGCATATAATTGAACAGATGGGTCCTTTAGAAGAGACTAATGTGGTATTACTGATTCTTATTCACTTTGTAGTAGCATTTATCTGAAGCAGGTGCTCGATAAACTGAAACTGGAATGGTGGATTGAAATGCACTGGCTCCTCAAGAAAGTAGGGCATAGAAAAGGAGGAGACAATCCCTCCTCATGCATCTTTCAAGAATATATCAGTGGATGCAATGCTAGCTTTCCTTACGCTAGAAAATCTCAGAAGTTTGTTACTGCTCCTGAGATGCAATGAACGTTGCTTGTAACAGCATCATTAACGTCAGCATGAGGGCCAGGGGCATACAAGTTGAGGATGTCAACATGCAATTCAGGTTTCAAATCCATTTTATACTCTCCAGTTATTCTTTTTCTACCTTTGCCAGCTTGTTTAGCTTCCAAAGAAGCCAAGAGCCAGCTAGAGCCAAAGTTCTGACTCTGGATCCATTTCTGACTTGCCTTTAAAGCAGAAAAATTACGTTCCTCTCCTTTCTGAGAAATCAAATAACCCTGGTATCAAATCTTTTTGCTGTCTAGGATCCAAAGTTACCTGCTATAACAAGGGAAGCAACAGTGGCACAGCTGTCAGTGCATAAATACAGATGAAGTTATCTAGTGCTTAAATCTGGATTAAATTTAAATTCAGAGCAGAGTTTGAAAATGAAGCAGGGTTATGGTTTGCGTGCTCATGTGATGGTACTAAAATCTTACGGGGGACTTTGTCTTGTGAAGTTTTGGCTGTGTTTGATATGGAATGGGAAAATAGGATCCATTCCAGTTTGGAAAGAAACCCAGAACCCAAATTATACAAGTAAACTCACATCAAGAGACTGAAATCCCCCAAATGCTCCCTTATTCTTCTTTTTCTGAGGATGGAAAGTTTGACTGTCAGATGAGACTGAGGAAGAAAGATATCTCCAGATGGAAACTGATAAAAAGCTGAATTTGGCAATATTGTTAAAGTGGACCTATGGCTTTAATTATAAAGTTATATAACAAGTAATGGCAAATCCATTACAGACTTCAAAATCATGTCACATTTATCTGCTTTAAGTGCTGTCAAGCACCCATTTTGCTACAGTAAGAACTCACTTCAGCCTTCAACTCTCAGGTTGAGACACCTTGTTCTTGCAGCTACCTGGTTACTCAGCTCCAAAGACTCCCATGCTCGGTTTCCCACCATTTCAACAAACCCTGTTTCAAGGGAAGCTTTTCCAAAAGGTCTGAACTTACTTTTGAAATTAATTCGATCCTTGTGTCAGCTGTTAGTAGCTGCGTACCTGCACACATGTATTTAGGATTCATCAATATTTATGGGAAAACTGTTAGTACAGCCACTGTTTTGCCTGCCTTGAAACACTGAAATGCTACAATACTTTGATTTGAAACATTTAAACCTGCATAAGAAACCTTGATATAAGGATAGAAAATTCCTGTTTAAAACACAAGGTATAGCGGTCATGGAGTTGTCGTGGTTAAGCCCCGTCGTAACTCAGAACCACGCAGCTGCTCTCTCACTCCCCCCTTTCCTCCCCCCCACTCCAGGAGGAATGGGGAGGAGAATAGAAAGAATGTAACTCCCATCGGCTGAGATAAGAGCAGTCCAGTAACTAAGGTATAACACAAACCACTGCTGCTACCACCAGTAACAATAATGATAAGGGAAATAACAAGGGAAGGGAATACAACCACTCACCACCCGCTGACAGATACCCAGCCCAACCCAAGAAGTGATCTAACCCTTCCGGGTAACTGCGCCCAGTTTATATACTGGGCATGGCATGCTGTGGTATGGAATACCTCTTTGGTTAGTTTGGGTCATGTGTGCTGTCTCTGCTTCCTTCCAGTTTCCCCTCCTCCCAGGCAGAGCATGAGACTCAGAAAGTCCTTGGTCAGAATAAACATTACTGAACAGCAACTAAAAACATCAGTGTTGTCAGCGTTGTTCCTGGGCTGAATGTCAAAAACACAGCACTGCACCAGCTACTAAGAAGGAGAAAAAATGACCGCTACTGCTGAACCCAGGACATGGAGTTACTTCACAGACTGGCAGAATGTATTAACAATTTCAGTGGCTAAAATGATGGAAACAACAGTCTAGATTTGCGAAGGCTGAACTTTGGCGTGAAAGTCCTCAACAGTCCACTTTACTCTGTTTTGTCTGATTTTAATTAATTTGTCACTACTAACATGACCCAGTTACCACAGTACAAATGTCAGCTTGTAACAGCTTTTCCCTAGAGTCCTCCTCAGCTAGCATTTGCCATTTACATTTGTTCATTCAGTCATGAAGAGTAGTTAATTAGCTCCATCTACTGCTGCATAGAATGAATTGTACCAGCAGCGCCAGTTCTCCAGTAGTCCCTTCAGGTTGCGCTCATAGTGTTTCAGGTGCTCTGATCTACCAAGCTGCTGGCAAGAACTCATAGCAGAAAGTTTACATCTTTTCGTTTCTTGTGTCATCAGCTTTACTGTTATGTAGGTTTCCTTTAATCTCTGATCTTTGTGGTAATTTCTTTTTGAATTGTAGGGTGACAGTGTGGCACATCATTTTTCTTAATACAACTTCTCATGCCAAAAGACATAAAAGCTCTCTTCAAATAATTAGTGCAAACAATAAAGAGACTCGCAACAAAGGAAAGGGAGCTATTTAAGTTACTGCTGCACTGATAATAAAGAAGGCCACCATGCTGAAAATGCGTACTTGAATCAACAGATTGGATGCCCTTATTTTGTGCTTGCCATATGTGTTGACTGGAGCATCCAGATAGGGTATTTAGTTGTTTATGCTTTTAAATACATGCTCTGATATTCATTTAAAATGCTTTCTTAGTTTATGAAAGAGCTAGTGAATGCCTATTCTAAAACATCTTTCTTAGCATTCTTTTTTTTATTTAGGTAGAGTATTCCACTTAAATCCATCCCTGGCAGTGTTCAAGGACAGGTTGGACAGCCTTGGGCAATATGGTCTAGTGTGAGGCATCTCTGCCCATGGCAGAGAGGTTGGAACTAGATGATCTTAAGGTCCTTTCCAACGCTAAGCATTCTATGATTCTATTCTATTTAAAAGGCTTTCAAAACATCCCAACTAGCATCCCAGTGAGCAGGCTGTGACACAGTTGAATCAGAGAAACACACCAGATAATTGCCAAAGTAGAAAGGTAGCAAGCATTCATACCCTCAAATGTCTGAAATCTCCAAAATTTTTTATTATTACATTTAAAGAAATAGCTCAGTAAATCATTTTATATCCATAATAGTTTCCCATTGAGAAAAACAATTATACCAAAGAGCTTACTAAGGTCAGAGGCATTTTTCTAGTCTTCACAATGCTTGGACACCTGTGAAGTGGCTGCAAAACCAAAAGACCAGGCTTGCAGGTATTTCACAGAGAAAGGAAATTTATGCCTTGGGCTTGCTGCTGCCCTCAGATATGTCAAAAGTAGCGCACCTCCTGCTAACTGCAAAGCAAATTCCATGAAGGTACATCACCAGTTCATGTCATTATCCCACTTCACCTACCTCAGGTCCCTAGTTGTATGTCTGCCTCAAGTAGCCTCAAAATACAAGGTATTTTTGAATTATGAGTCTGAGAAGTGCTCTGATTAGAAAGCACTGTAATCAAAGTAAGCAAGAGAAAGACAACTATCAACCAGAAAACTATTTCAGAAAGTCGAAGTCTTTTCCCCTTTTCACCAGCTATGAAAGCAAAGCCATTTTCACTGCAAAGGCTATCCCTGAGTGCCCCAGCCTCAACTTCAGCCCCTGTTCTTGGCTGTGAACGAGACTTCTCTGTTTATAATTTATCTCTGAGTTTTAGCCTTCATTACACTGCTCGTGAATGCCACCTACTTTGAAGAGCCTTTCTAGCTAATTCCAAGGATCTTGATAGTTTCTGAGGACAGCTTTGTATGTTTGAATGGGATAATTTAAATGCTGTTCTTCATTCTTCATACACCACACTGAAGCTCTCTTCCCTGTCCCCTGGAGGGAACATCTTTTACTTACATGAATTCATGTCAAACCAAGTTTTGTTTTTCAAATTTGTAATTAATGCAGAATTATGCAAAGCAGAACAATAAATAATCTGGCTGTGAAGTGTATTCTTTTGTGAAAACATGAAGGACTTCAGTGTCTAACTCTGCTTACAGTTAGCACATCAGTGGGAAAACAGACCCTGTTATCAGCTAATGTACTGTAAATAAAGCTGTCCAGACCTTCAACAGCTTTCTAAGAGAACATTTAAGGTAAATTATCTCCCAGTTAATCAGAAGCTACAAAACTCTAAATGCTTACTTAACACTTGTAGTAAATGTAAATCCCAAATTTAGTGTTAACACAACAAGTAATTTGCAACTTGCAAACAACTGTTTTAAAAGATTCAGGATTAATGTAAAGTTCAAATTTAAGAAACTAAATACAGAGCTTCCTGTACTGCATACACATGCCTTCTGCAAATTTTATGGGAGTAAGAAATGGAAAAAGATCTCAGAGTCCAGCTCCATACTTCATTTACAAGGAAAACTCTCAAGAAGAGTTTAAGGTTAAATCTGCACAGCAGAATGCTAAATAAAAAAATAATTTTTTTTTTTTTTTTTTCTTTGTCCTTAACAAGGCAAGTCTTGGTTTGATTTCTTGAATGCATGAAGATCAGAAGAACCACAAGGTAACAAGGTACCAAAAGCCACTAGACTATTTCTAAAGTCACATTGTCTCAATAAGCCTTGCAAAAGGCATTTACATATAACAATAGAGAAACAAGCTTCTGGTACTAAACCCATTTAGAAAATCATAAAATGGTCAAGGTTGGAAAAGACCTTAAGATGATCTAGTTCCAACACCCCTACCATGGACAGGGACACCTCACACTAGAACATGTCACTCAAGTCTCTATCCAACCTGGCCTTGGGCACTGCCAGGGATGGAGCATTTATCGCTTCTTTGGGCAACCTGCTCTACCGCCTCACCCCCTGCACAGTAAAGAACTTCTTCCTTATACCTAGCCTAAACTTTCCCTGTTTAAGTCTGAACTCATATATAGAGAGAGACATATATATATAAACAAATATATAATAACTATACTAAGAGGATTCTATTAATAATTATTTACCAACGTGCAATGATTTTCATGGACTTAGCTGTGAGCAGGGGCAAATCTAACCCACACTGGTAATTTACATTTTCTTTCTTCTTATATAACAGTGTTCTTCACAGGCAGCGCACTGGTAGACAGCTGTATCAAAAAGTGTCAATATTAGGGGGGCTTTTTAATGCATTTTTATGTGTACAGTGTATCAGATAATCATAAATGCCAAGGTACACAGCCTATAAAAGCACATATACACATTTATGCACATATATGTAACCCACACACACACTACAATCAGGAAAAAGGTATAATAATAAGTGCTTCAAAACTTCTAGACTGCAGTATAAGGAACAGGTTGCCATATGAATAACTTTTGCAATATTTGTCAGTGAAGTAACAACTCAGAAAAGCTGTTACAGCATTCCATCAAGTGTAACCATTCTCTCATAAGGGTCATGATTTCCTTCATGTAGAAGTTTCCCTTTTTCATCAAGAATTATTTCATAGCCAGGGTTTTCTCTTCAAGTCAAAAAGTAAGCTTTTTCACCTTTATCTGAAATTTTTAATGACAAGTTACTCAGGAAGAATTTGCTAAGCTGAAAATAAAGCATATCAAATATTTCCTCTGCATAATAGTTACCTGGGCAGTTGTGACTGAGCAGAGTACAGACTACAAATGTCAGGATAAATGGCCATATTCCTTCAAGGGTCAGCCAACACCTAAGTATGTCCTCACTTGGGAAAAGCATCTCTCTGGATCTTAACATTTTGGATCTGGTCCATTTCTACATTCTGTCCTGCACTTACTCAAAACTGTCATCAATACCTATAGGAGTTCTGTCTAAAGATGAAGGGGAGATTCTCGATACATATTTGTGACCTTAAAAAGATATATATATTGTTTGGCTTCTGTTGGTAGCCCACGCCTTCAAAGCTGTTTCTTACTGAAGCCAAACTACTTTGTTCTGTAATTTTACATTTTCCCATATAACCTGGAAAATTTATGCATTATTGACAAAACTAGAAGGAGCAGAATACTGAAAGCAGAGCAGGAAAACAACAGTTCATTTTTCTTATTTTTAAATGTATTCAATGATGTTCAGAAACAAGTATAATGTAACTCTTACTTTACAAAGTTGACAATTCGATTTTTTTTTAAAAGACTTATTGCCCTTTGATAAATAGTTTAATATGGGACACACATGCTAATAGGAAAGTCAGTTTTGGGTGACAGTCATTTAACAGTGGAAAAGCAAGTTAACAAGAAACTTCGTAGAAATGCTTGACAAGATGGCATGTCCTTTCATATCCCTTTATCCAAAGGCAATTTCTTTCTTCTGCAACTTCCCCTCCCATATCCACTTCCTAAACTTTAAGCTGATTTTACACATTAAAATATTTAAAAATACAAATAATATACCCAATATAATACATTAATTATGATGAATGATAATGGGAAAGAAAATCTGGCGTAGTTGTCTATGTGGTAAGGATTCTTAACATGGAAGCAATCAAAGATACAGAAAAGTCTTTTCATTACTGACATCGGTGAAGTGCACCCGCTGTGCTTACTTCTCTCCCTTTTTCTGTCAGTGTTGGTTTTGCTGCTTCTGTCTGAATCGATAGTGTTTATGTTGTCAGGGGTACTGCAACTGTTAGTGACTGCTGCCAAGACTCCATTCCTCTCTTCTTCAGTCTCTTCATCCTCATCCTTATAGGAAATAAAATAGCAGTACTTAAGTGTGTGTTTCATTGTCTATTTATTTTAGATCTACAGCAAATAATAGGGGTTTTCTGATGACAACTCCTTCAACTTACTCCTTAATTTCCAGGGTGATCACCTATGCACACCGCAGAGCTCCTTTCAGCTTTCAAAGCCTCCATTTACAGGAAAAACATTGACCTAAACAACATCTTACTGCAAAAGCTTTCCTAGGACTGTAAAGCAAAGCTGTATTTGTTCAGCTATGGCCCACTAAGCTTTACTTAACTCTGCAGCAAATCCATGAAATGCACAACATCAAGCTGTCTTCTCCTCAGGGGAAATACTGGCAAAGGCCAATGTCTAGAACATGGGTAAAGCAAAGCCCAATCTGGAAATGGAGAAGGTGGAGTAGCTGCCAGACCACTTAGTCAAGCTAGTTGCACCCCAAATCAAGCACCCCAGAATACATGATACTTTCCTTCTATACAGTCAGTTACTCTGTTCCTAGGGGTTTGTGATGAAAATGCAATCACTTAAAAAAAAAAAAAGAAAAAAGTCACAAAAAAAGAGGATCATAAAGATCTAATTTAGTACTAAATAGCTCGTATATTTTCTTTCAAGCCCAGAAACCCATGCTTTAAGTTCAAAGTTACATAAAGGTTAACCATGTTTTTAATTGCTTCGCAGCATCAAGACAGCTCTTTAGAGACAGCTGTATAAGCCGTTTAGGGGGTTTCGTTTCTTTGATTAGAAATGGCTCAGGGCCATGAAGTTCATGTATGAAATCTTCACTCTTTGAAGTCAGCGGTTTCACTGTTACTGGCTCAGAGGATGCAGGATTAGACATCAGCTGCAACTTCAGCTCTAAACATTAACTTTCAAGAAATTTCTGGGGTATTTAGTTTTGTTTGGGATATTGTAGAGATACCAGCGGATCCAAAGCTACAAAGGTTTGCTCCAAGTATGTATCTAAACTAAGTCTGAATTTGTATAGTTGGAGGAGGGGGCATTTTAATTCAGGCAGGTGTCACATAATTTTAATTTTCTCCCAATTAGTGAGTGGCATACAAGTAGACAAAGGCTAAAAAATTATTTGTGAAATGTGGAATGCAGAATCTCTTTCTTCTGACCAATCTGCTTTTTCTATTTGCATCATGAGACTAGACAAAGACAAACTTTAGAAAAGTTGAGATGTACAGCCCTATGTATAGCCACACGAAAAGCTCATTTAGAAATATCCCAGTTATTAAAGTCAAAGAAAGCTCATTAAGCCACCTGAGTAATCTCCATGCCGGTGCAGAATTGCTCTTCTGCCCAGGATACTTGTAGATGGCACAGTTCTTGAGCGTTTCATCATTTAAAATTAGCAACATCTTTGAAAATTAAAGAGGAGTCTGGACAATGTCCTCAGACTGCTGTGAATCAGTGAAACAGAACAGATGGAGCTAGAAAAATAGATTATTACTGCTTTTCACTTTCAATTTGCCAAAAAAAAAAACCTCCAGTATATTTTATTTGAGAGAGATAAATGTAGCTCAACACAAAGTATCATCCTAAAATTACTCTTGACTACAAAACCTTGTTCATCCTCTTCCTAGCCTCCTACAGCTATGTGAGCATTTTGAAACCAAAGGCCAGGACAAAAATCTGCCTGTAAAGCATTAAAAGGATCAATCATAAAATTCATTCTGAATCTTAAACAATCTCCAAGGTAGTACTAAATCTCAGACTTGGAATTTTACTTGGGGCCTACCTCTGTTACAAATACCTAGCTCTTCTGCTTCAAAAACTTCGTGCAGCTGAGGGAAGCGCCGAGGATGGCAGAGAAGCCTTTGTCAGCAATGCCTGGCAATTGAAACAAGGCACCAGAGTGACAGCCTAATGAATGCACTCAGCGCTTCAAAAGTTAATAAAATAAAGAAACCTGTCAGAAGAGTCCTGACTTTTTTTTTCCCAGTTCTCATTTCTTTAGAAAAGGAAAAAAGAGCAAAACAACGTCTGTATTTCAAAAATGACAGGATCTGGGGCATTATTCAGTGTGAGAGTCTATTTGTCTCTCAAGTAGGGCTGGCTAAAGATGTACAGAATTAGTTTTACTGCAGAGCATGACAGGACATTGCGTACGTGCCATTTTTCTTTTCACACAACCTCATGTGAACGATTCACAGGAGGCTGACCTTTATTACGTTGTTCTTAACTCCTTTCAACTTCCCAAGAGGCAGTTAGTACTTAAGCAGAAAATACTATACACGGTGTATATGTACTGGATTCTGTTTACAGAGTCACAAGGCAGGGCTCTCGCAGAACAGAGATAAATTTACAGCAAAAGTGCTGTATCATATTGCATGAAATGGAGAAAAGTAGTCCTGAGAACTACAACCGTGAGATTATAAAACCTGAAGTTTTATAAACCTGGGCTATCAAGGGACTTTTCTAACTCGCTATGGAGAACTGAATGTGATAAAAGACTAGGCTGGGTTTGATTATTAAAAATAATAATAATAATTTGTGTTGTAGGTATTCAACTGTGGCTCTAATTTTAAATGTCATACTAAATTTTCCCTGGATTCCAGCTGACAGTGAAAAATTGGCAACTGGCACTAAGGAGGGGTCTGTCAGGGTATCAAATTGGGAACATCCATGAAATGTACTGTACTTCACCTGAAAAGCACTATATGTGGCACCTGCAACTGTGGCTGCTGTTTATACTAACTGAAGTGTTTGCTGACATCTAACAGCCAACAGAATTGAGGAAAGTTGTCACTTCCATGGAATAATAAAGGTGCTCAAGGTTAAAAATATTTCAACCTAGAGTGCTTCCCACCTGGAGCTTACGCAGTGTTCATAAAGGCTGCACACTGCTTGCACAGAAATGCCATGTTGGCTGAACACTGCCCTTTATAACCTGATTTTCAGGTTTCAAACCTTTCTTCTTTCTGACTAAAAGGCAGAGGTTTAGGTGAAAGACAGATGAAGTCCAAGGAGGCATTCTCTGGTTTTTAAGAGGGCAAGATTCACACCTTGGCAATACAAGAGAGTAAGTCAGGATTCTGGAGATGCAGCCTTTCTGTTTAGGCAGTCTGTGATGCATTTGATGTGAATGGAATATTTTGCCTGACCTTCCTTTCAGCAGGTGGTTTCTCTGCTTTTGCCATTAGCTTTGAAGCTGTCTCTGTGGGTTCTGGTTCACACAATATGACATACTGCAAGAGCGTGGATATGATGAGCATTTTCACCAGTTTGTATTCAAAACCAGAGATCCCAAGGGCTTCAAAGGGACCTGATATGGCAGAGCCCAACTACTTTAAACAGCAAACCGGATAGCAAACCAGTACAACTAATTCCTATATAAGCCAGAGGTTACATTTTCATTTCACCTCCTACATTTATTTGCATAATTCTGACTGCAAATTCTGTATCAGCTCGCATATGAGTATAACCAACTGGGAAGTGAGATTTCCAATTAACCTGTGTCTACAGGAGAATACGATAATGAGGAAAACACATCGTGATAATACACAGAAATTGTTAAGCACCTGCTAGACAATGACATGAGATTTTATACAGTACTTCTGTCCTTGTGATAGTCTGGTTTTTTACAGTGAGAAATAAGAAATGCAAGTCAGGTGTGCTTTCCATGGCACCCTGCTCAGTAAGCAGTGCTTGTCCTTGGGTACAGTAGGAAAATGACACGACAGGCATTTTCCTTATTCTGCAGTGTCTTGAGTTGATCTAGGACCAACAAACTGCTCCTTCCCTTATACGCTTGTGTTTGTGTGATCAGGGACTAGCTTGCTCACTTGTGATGCACAGCAGAAGGCAGCAAACATGCCTGAAGTAACAGACCATTCCTTCCAGTCCTTAAGTCCGTCACAAAAGCATAGCCTTAAGCCTTTCTTCCTTCCTCATTTTAGAGCTGTGCCTCAGCTTATTTCTATGCACGTCTTTCAAATACACAAGTTCCCATGTCTTCCCCATCTGCAAGCACTAGTACCTGTGACCCAGATGAAAGGGAATCTGACACAGGTAGCTGAAGCAAGGGCAGTCATAAGTGCCCTTCACAGATCTAAAGATGCTTAATCATCCAAGCACTGAAACACTTTCTTACCCGAACCTCCAATAAGCTGCCTTTTTTAGTTTTGTTTCTGCTGTATGAGCAAAATGACAATCATTTACTTCACAAGACAGATATACTCAGAGGGAATTGTCACTGATGCTACCTTGCCAAGAAAAATTACTTTCAGGCTTTCCACTCAAACCCTCATTCAAACCCAGTGTTTGCCCATTTGTAGATATTCCCCCATCAGACGATGTCTTTTAAAATTCACTGGGGGGTCAGCTTTGTGTTCTTTTTTAAGTCCTTCTCCACATGCCTAGATCTAATGACAGATCATCCAAACAGCCAAACCCCCATAGTAATTGTTGAACTACCCAGGCATAAAAAAACCCAACAACCTCACCAAAAAACCCAAACAAAACAAATTATCTTCATTGTTTTTAGGCTTCTCCACTTGGTTTGCACTTAATATCCTGTTTCTTGAAACTACTGAAGACCTTTGCTTAGGCATTTGTGATGTTCTGTTATAGATTGGCCAAAATAGTTAACAATCTTTCTTCTGGCCATTTATCCACACAGCACTCAACCACACTTCTTTCTGCCTTTTTTTCCTATTATTCTCACTTTCTATGTTTTACTTTTATCTATTCATCCAGAAATTTCATAAGCTGCTTAATTTTTTTCCTAGCATACATACTGGATTCTGTCCCATCATTAAAATCTGCAAGACAATCAGCTTCCAATTTGTGATTTCTTTTTCACTGCTTATGTGAAAACTAAACACTGAAGATGGAAGATGTGACAAAACTTCTTCATGAACCTGTCCTGATTATTTCAGCAAGATGACAGCCACCAGGCTCAAAAATGCCTGTGTTGATTTGATCCCTTTTTATTTTAAGTATATTTCACAGTATTTCAGGGTTGTGAGAAGCTCATTAGAGTAGCAAAAAGTGCTGCTATAATAATAATGATGCAGAACAAAAAGTGAGTCCCAGTCTGAGCTTCAGCTGCAGATGTTGAAAGAGGAGGCGTAAGCTGAAGGCTATATACACTTAATAACTGAGGCTGTCTGCTAGTAAACTGACCCATGTACCATGCATGCACAGACGGTTTCATAAACAGAATGTGACACTGTTGGGTATTTTTGCTGTATTGCAAGAAGTCTAAGTCACTAATCTCAGTCTAGTATTTGAACTGCAAATGTATGCCATTGCAGGGGAGACAGCTGCCTGTGATTTTTGCGATTCATCTAGCACATCGTTTGATAAATGGCCATAAAGTCCATACCCAAAGAAAAAGTCATTATGGAAGTGTGTATCAGTTTGATCTCTTCTAAAAAAGTCCAGTTATATAGTTATTTTTTCTCAAGGATATTCTGCTTTTACTGCCCTTATTCCAAAATAGAAAATTCCTTAAATACATTTACCGTTAGTGCTAAGAGAAACCATTCTTTTCAGCAGGTATAATTGAATTCTGTTTTGCAGGATAACAATAAAATAATTAAAATACCTTTGGAACTTCCTTAGAACTGAGTCGATGCAAAGTGCAGAAATGAGCCACTGCATACTCCAATAGTGCTCCAAAGATGAAACTGAAGCAGATACCAAGGTATACATCAATTGCCTTAATAAAGCAATTAGCATTTGGGAGTGAAGTCCTGGCTCCCATCATCAGTGTTGTCATAGTAAGGACTGTGGTGACACCTGTGGAATGCAAAAAAGTTTCTGATAAAACACAGATAGCAATGAGGTCCTCTACTGCAAGGGCCCTCTGCAAGACAGTTTTGGCTCTCTGAACATCTAGTATGCCACAGCAATTAATGTGTCATGCTTTGGAAAGAAGACTTTCAAATGAATTTGTGATTCTCAAGTTAAATGCTTAAAAACACTTATGAGAAGTGCTTGTAAAGCTGAGAAGACTGGAAATTAAAATGAGAGATATTTTGGTGTCATAGAATGTATATTTATGATTAACACATTACTATTGCAATACTGTACAAATGCTCCCTTGAAAATATTCAGATACGATTTTGCTCTGAGAAGTTGCCCATCTGATGTGAACTCTTTCTTTCTCCTCTATTCTGTAGGAGTTTTTTTCCCACCCCACCTGCACTCTGATCAAAACTGATTTGCATTCTTTCCCTTTCAGTATATCCTTTATTTGAAATTAATTATAATTAATCTCTTTTAATTCTCTTATTATTCATCTGTTAATTAGTATGTATCATTAGACCTCACAAAAGTCTCACAATTCTGTCTGTGCACGCCATGTGGTTGAATATGTTCAAATTATTTCTGAAAAAGTTTTTTTTCCTTTGCTTTCAGCAGCCTCCCTGCCTCTAAATCTCCTGTAGCTCCTGAAGACATTTTCTTAGGAAAAGAATAGCAAGGCTTTAAGGGAGTCTTCAGGACGTACTGCAGATGGCAAACTAGAAAACTAATTCCATAAAATTCAAGTATTTGCAACATTTGAAGGTGATGCCATGTACATGCAATAAAGAAAGCATCTTAATGATCCAGCTCTTGGTTTGGTTTGCCTTGTTTTATCATCAGCTTTTCACCTATGCAGATTCTGGCTGGAACTGATGACTGGCTTATCCAAAATGATACCCAGGAGAGCACAACCAAAAGGATTGATGGCACGTATGTCTCTAGTATGAAATACAAGATGTTTCTCTTCAGTTCAAAGTGAAACACTAGTTTCGGGTAATGTCCTGTGGAAAGAGCAGGGAAAAAAAATATTGTGAAGGTGCAATTCAATAAAAGTTCTTTAAATTATCAACCTGTACTACTTTTGTGCATTACAATGCAGGAAAAGCCTGACAAACAAGCTTGAAAAAACACAGCTCTGAAAAATTCTACCATGAAGACTATAAATTGAACTGATGGATAAAATAAAAATATATAACACCCAGTCACCATACCCAGAGTCTCATTAAAGACATCCTGAATTGGAAATTCAGTGAAAATTAATGAAGGCAAAAATAAATTCATCAATGTGTGGAAAAGATGTTTCATTATATTATATTATTATAACATAAGGCAAGGAAATTTGAAATCACGTATGTATTTAGATGTGGCTATTCATAAGAATGAGCTACTATATAAACTAGCATAAAAGCAACTGTCATTTCATGAAGTTAGCAAGGGTCCTTACCTTTAACTGCCTCACATCTGGTTTATTTTGCTTTTCTTTTCATTCACTGTTGCTCAAGAAGTGGCTTAAAGGTACCTTCTCTGATACTGCTGACCTACCTCTAACATTCCACTTAAAGCCAAACAATATCTCTGCATCTTCACTATCTGTTTTTTCTTTTACATGAGGGCATGAGTGCCTTGAAGTATTTGTGTTGGTCTGAGCAGTATCACTGTTCTGGCTTCTGAGTGAGTGATTTCCAGAAGATGAACATTTGGGCTCACAGAGTCAAATACCAAATTGGGTTTAATAAGGGGACCGCACGCCAGTAAACAAAGCCTGAATTTGTTATCCAGATCAGTAACTGAGCAAAATTTGGCTATGTTTGGGCAGCAGAAGCACAGGATCTGAAACTGTTACTAATAAAACAGATCACAGTAAGGAAAAAGCTTGCTTTGTGCTAACTTAAATGTGATTAAAAACTACTTAATCTGAAGTTCCCAGTTCAAAATTAAGTGTTAAAGTGTTTCGTTTTAATGACATCAGTTTTAATAATGTTCACACCAGATTGTCAGTGAGAGCTTGAAAACAGTCATCAGATAGCTTTGGCTTCATCTATATTAAACCAACAGATTATGGTCTCCAGGACTCATGTGCATTTCCAATGCTCTGTGCTGTGAGTCACGACAGAACTATGGAATGATGAATGCACTTTAGAAACAACAATATATGATCTGACAGACTATTTGTGCATCCCTTAGGTGCGCTGTGAGACATCAAGTCAAATAAAAGTACTTTTAAAAGCTTGAAGTGCAAGTAACAGATGCCAAGAAACACCTTATTGATCCCAGTCTAGCATATGGATGGTTAAATTTCCATGTTTAAAAGCATTGCATAAATTGCATTGAGGGAACAACAAGGCTTTACAGAATTCTTAAAACCAGAAAGAATTGACTATGTAGTCTGACTCTAATCATGGGCCTTTATATTTCCCCAGTTATGCCTTGCTTTGAACTCAATCACTTTGGTTGGAACAGAGTCCACCTCTCACACAGACATCTCGACTTAATCTGAGGATATCCAGACATGCAGCATCCACCATATCTCTCAGTAAATCATTCTGTGCGTTAAAACCTAATGCCTAATTTCTCATCTTAGCTGACTTCAGTTTTCTGCTGCATTAACTCTGCCTCTTCACTAGTGGATTAAATAGTCCTTTGGTAGTCAGTTCTTTCTCCTTCTGAATGTACAAATACGCTGTATTTAGGATTGCTCTTTAAATTCAACATATTGAGTTCCCCAAGTTTCTGACAGAAAGAAAGACAGAAAGATGGACAGTAGACTTCAACTATCTCTATGAGATAGGAGGGACAAAGATGATTTACACCTTTATCATAATATTTATGTGAAAAGAGAAACATTACATTACTGTACCTCTATCAGTACTGTGATTTTTACCAATACAGTTGTTTCAGTAAAAGGCATTTTGCTCACCAAAACTGATTGTAAATGTAAACAGACCAAAGTAAGGTACTCAAAATTTAGGACATGAAAACTTACAGTTCACTGTGCAACATTATTTCTGCTTCTGTCTGCGCTCATCCTTACACTAAATCAAGCACTACCACTGTGGAAAAAAAACAACCTGTCTGTACGTGAAAGACTGCAGCATAAAGCATAATTAGGGAAAGAGAATTAGGGAAAGAGAATTAGGGTTGTACAGACTATTGTAAATCTATGGCTTCCTAGTATGGAAGAGCAATCATTTAAAACCTTATTATAAAACTGTTAAGGATTTTATGAATTTTGCTTGCAGTCTTCCAGGCCGCTATTTAACTAGAACTGAAAGCAGATACCTTAAAATAGAAACAGATGATTTTCTCTGCAGTGTTTGTATTGTCATTACTGCAGCATAGTAGCTGCCAGCACAGAGGACAATGGAGCAGTCAGTGCAAGTGAGGGAAGGCTGTCAACCCAGAAGACAGGTGAGATTACAGAGCGAGAAAACCATCAACAATCCTCCACAAAGGTTGTCTTCTGTTTCTGTGCTGACCATAGGGCAGGATGAGGTTCCATGTACTCAGCAAAAGGGAGTGAAGGGGCTGGACTATGCTTCCTGCGGAGTACCACAGGTACTTGGAGACTTCTGTGGTTCAGCCTTGGAGTTTATCTTTAAGAAGGAAAACTCTGAAATAGCTGATTCATAATAGCCATGCAGAAATACCCTCTCCTCATTGGCATCCTTAAACTGTATCTCCATTCGCCTTTGTATAAAATCCAAGTGTGTTCATGGGAAGATAGTTCAAAATATCAAATGTTTTGCCACTTTGCTGTGATTTCCAAGTGTAGACAAGCTCTTTGAAAGTTCCTGTGTTCTTTCATGTTATTTTTCCTGATGCCAGAAATTTCTGAAGTAATGTGAATAACAAAGAGAAATAGAGATGCAACAGCTTATAGCTGAGTGGCTTTTGGGTGAACAAAGAAAAGGCATTTCTCTAACCTTAAAGCTTTCTGCTTTCTGCAGAATCCAAAGACACATCATGGACATGATAACAATAGTGTCAGCATTTCTCTTGAGTTCAGAAGAGCTTTTAAACTGGAAATTTTGAAGCAACCTATATATGGAATTCATATGAACTTCTGTAATAAACTGAAGGAAGTAGTAGTCAAGAAAAAGTACGCAATTCATACTTACCAGGCTAAAGAAATGAGCAATAGGACAAAATGAACATAGGGAAGTATTACAGTCCTTTTTTCATTTACACTCCATGTGTACAAAAGTTACCATCTTTAAAAAGAAACAAAATTGATACTCCTATTACATGAGTTGCATATGAGATAGTAATCTCCTTGCCTTTGACTTGCACATTTGAGACTCCGCTGCCATCAGCCAGATCAAAAGTCAGACAGGTTCATGTAATCTTAGTCCTTTACGACAGTTAAGTACAGCTAAAGTTGACTCCTCAAAACTGTCAAGTTTACCCCTTGCTTGAGTCTTATTGACAACTAAGTATTGCATAGAATCATAGAATCACAGGTTGGAAGGGACCTCAAGGATCATCTGGTCCTACCTTTCTAGGCAAGTGAGAAGATGCTCTTTCACTCAAGTTTCTTGCCTACGATGGATGTCAGCTCAGTGTGCGACAGCTCTGATTTCAATTTGATAATGTGACGGAAATAATCACTGTGCAAATAGCTCTCTCTGCAGCAAAGGCATAATGTTAGCACTTACCTGCTTACGAAGTATCAAATTACTGTTTCTCAGACAAATCTGAACTTGAATGACTGACACTATATATATGCTAAACCTACTAGAAGGTAAGCTATTCTACTTATGACCTACTTAGGTCACCCCACAGCAAAAGAAGATTAAGCTGAGTTACTTGGGCTTTATAGAATTTACTAGATGGCAGAAGTACAAACTGGACAGTAGCTCTAGCTTGTATATAAGGAACAAATCTAGATAGCAGTCATAGTCTCCATACCTTCTCCAACTCACAGTACTAAAGTAGACATGAAAGAAAGTGGATTTCAGTTGGTTCCAATTGGCTACTTTTGTTTCAGTATCATAAAAATTATAACAGCATAGACCAGCAGCTGAGCAGGTGCTGTCTATGTCTAAAAAAGATCTTTCTGAAAGCAAAAATAGCTTGTGCATTCTTCTTTATAACTTACCTTTGAAGTCTGGATTTCAGCTTCTAAAAACAGCATTCTCATTTACAGCCCTGACACTTCGTATAGATCTTGCCATAATACTGGTAACTTTATTAACAGTGACTATTGCTGCACTGCTCGAGAAATAGATATAGACCTAAACAAACAGGTTTCCTTATCATCCTATGTCATCCATTTTTTTATTATCCGAATTTTCTATGGCATCTCTTCCTGGCTGATGGCAGAATGCTGCATCTCTGCTCTTTCCTGCTGCCCTCTGATCAGCAAATGGTCACAGCAGAGGCACCTGAATGAAGGACTGATGTCAAATGCTGTCAGCAGTTCCTAACTTCCACTCTAGTGTTACAGGATGGAAACATCTTCCCCACAGTTACTTCCTGTGGACTTTTTGATGAACTCTACTCCAGTAAAAGACTGCTCCACATCATTTTTTATGTAAGAAGCACTTTGGTATCCTGCACAGGGATGTGCAGTCAGGCACAAAGGTACATTCTTCTCTATCATGAAATATGCATGCTAACCCCTTGGGTGCCAGATAAAATGCGTGATGCACATCTCACACAAGTGTGCCAGTCTAGCTCTACCAATGCATCATCATCTTCTCTTCTTAGACCTTTCAAGGGCACAGTACAGGAAAGCTTTAAATAGAATTTTACTGCTTTAACTATGTGCTGAAAATGTCGTTTTCAGTATGCAATCTTTTATTGTTCCTTCGTTTACAATGAACATACACAGTAAGGAATGAGTAGTGTCCTACTTTTACCCAACAAATAAGTTGTGCAACTGAAATGTAATTCTCTGACACTAAGAGTGTCAATATACCTTGATTGAAAAGTTTGATTATTATCTAATAAATCTCCTGAACCTTGGGAAACTGCAGATGGGCCTCTAGGACAAAACAAGGCAATGCCTGTAGTTCAAGAGAAAGAGACTGTGACCGATGAACACACACTCTGTGTAGGAGTCTGTTATATTTATACACTCTTATACACCCTTTATGGTGTATACATATTTTGTATACTTTTTGATTTTCAGTTCATTAATTATAAACAAGAGCAACTCACTACTGGCTTAGTCGTGACCTCCCACCTGAGAAGCAAATAACGGGGAGTGGCCAAGGGCCAAAAGAGTTTCAGCACTGCACAGCTAAGCAAGGTCTGACAGCCTCTAGCTCAAGAAGGCTAAGCAGGATTTCTGATAGATGTCAAAACCCTGGCAGTGACTGCAGATAAGGAACAGCAGCCAGCTCCCTTTGCTTTTTCAAGAGGGCAAATGTCTTGCCTTTGTGCATCAAGCATAACTGACTTTACGCTTCTGTCTCTTCTTTCCCTCTATTCTGCCAAAATAATACCATCTGAATATGTCATTTTGCTGACTTCACGCTTCTTTAAGTGCGGATGTGCACCAAGAGCCCTGACTACTTGACATAACTCTCCCTGCCTTCTGGGCTCAGGCTGAAGAATCAGTGTTAGGCTAGACCTGAGCAAGCTGAGCCTCTTCATTCCTGCTGCTGCTGAATACTTGCAATAGTGAAAGCAAGACTTCGAGAAATTTGCAGACCAGAAGAAAAGCTATCAACAGCTAATTAGCCTCAAGTATTAAATTACATTTTTTCTTTTTTCCCCAATTAAAAATGTTAACTGAGATTAATTAGCTATCACTTGCTGTGAAAACAGAAACATGTATTGAGTGGGAATACATGAGGTCTGCCCAGTGCCCAGTACTGCTCACAGACAAACACGATGACATACCAGGAGTCTTACGAGAAGAGTGTTACCATATTGGAGAACAGGATTAGAATGCAAAATTATCCTAACAACTATCAAAAACAGCCTGAGCAAAACAAGAGGCAATTCAACAAAAGCAAGTACAGTTTTATACTCAGCTGGGGATTACCAGCTCCCCAAGCAGAGTACAGGGAATATGTAGCTACAGGGCAATAAAGGAGGTGGAGTATTAGAAGGAACCACAGTACGAACAAGGTAAAAAAAAAAATTCTTGTAAGAAAAGCAAATATCAACCCAGAATAGGTAAAGAGGAACAGCTTTCATCAAATGCATTAAGTGAACCCTTCACACCTTGAAGGATATCTGATAGGAACAGGGTACCCAGTTTTGGGTGCTGCATGTCAGCAAAAATAAGAGTAATACCATGAAAGACCAACAGCAAAGACAGGAGATCTAGAAAGCTGATTATATATATTAAAAAGAGGGAAATTGTTGGTGTGAAGAAAGATATATCTGCCTTGAAACAGTGAAAGACCTGCTGAAAAATAGCAAGAAATTTGTCTTCCATATCCACATAATGGGTTTGAAATGCAGCAAGGAAGATCAAGATTAGACATAAGGAAAATATGCATGTAATAATCACCAGGAAGAAAAAAAATCATCTGGGGAGGTTGTGAAGGAGACAGTTTAGTGGTTTGACTAACTTACTCCTTGAAACATCTGTCAGGAAGTAGGCTGTAGAGATAGACAACCTTGCCTTGCAACATGAGAATAGATTGAATGAATTCTTAGAGTGTGTTTCAGTGTTATTACTATGATTATTTACACAAAAAGCTTAACTTTAACAGTCCTTTGTTGCTTTTATATTTTTCCAATAGGAAAGCTTTTTTATACCACTATTTATTACTCTCGGAATGCAGGTGGTGTTGGCTACACAGCTAAAATAAAAACCCAACACCCACTGCTCCATCACATGGGATTGGGGTCCAAGAGCAAGCAGAATAAGGACTGTAGATGAAGACATGTAGAAAATGGTTCTAACAATTAATTTGCCCATGTCCAAAATGAAATTGGTCTGTACCAAAACAAAATCAACACCAAACCATAGTCAGCAACCTAGTTAACACTATTCAAAGTGACTTACTATTATGTGGTTACAGCAATGTGATTACTATTCTGTTGATACATGCTATTCTACAAACAAGATTAATCCACAGTGCCCTTTTCTTAAATTTACTGAAGTTACTTATGCAGGAATTTTGCTGACTACATTTTAAATTTGGCTGCCAGTGGCTGTATATGAACTTAGGTTTTGCACTGTTATACAATATTGCACTTGCACAGCAGCTGTACTGTTTGTTCAAGTTCATGGAGTATCAAATCCTCATTGCTTTTTTTTGCTGTGTTAGGAATTACTACACACAGTTCTCTTGTATCTCTTTAGCTTTAGCTTTTTGAATTGCAATTGTTATAAATAACTGCTATTTATAATGTAACTTATTTACAAAGTAAGGCTATACAAAACATCATTTTTTATTTCAAAATTGATTACATCGTTCCATAATCTGGTTGGGTTTTTTTTCTTTTAATATGGGCTACAGTAGGCACTGCTTTCCTAAAAAAAAATAAAAAAAATGTTGAAAATATCACCTAATACATAATGACTCAATAGGAAATTAAAAGGATTATGAGATTTCATTTTAAAAGTACTGCGTAACACTTGAGAACATGGCATTCTTGAACAGGAGATTTGAAACACACAGGTGTGGAAAATTTTAATCTAATTAAGTTATATGCGTTAAAATCTATAATTACAAGAAAAAGCGGCTTTTGACTTTATACATATGATTCCTGCCAACATAAATAGAGGAAGACAGCATCATTTGCTGAAAAGACAAACACAGTTCATCCCATCATGTCTCTTCCGTTATAACTGGAAATTGATTTCAGTCTATTTGGTAAAAAAAAATAATAGAAGGTTTTTTGGCTTTAGAGTCTGGACTCTGTGACAGGAGATGGTGAGAATTAAGCAGGTTTTCTCTTCCTATTTTCCTGTAAGGTGAAAAGGTCCTAATACCCTTCTGGGCAGAACAGCAGTAAAAGGTGATTCTCCTTTGATTGAACCTGGTGTTGCTTACCCAGAAGTTGTAAAGAGGAGGAAGGCAAGCAGATGTCACTTATTTAAGTAGCAAGATACTTTGCAATCCTGGAGCCTGCTAATAGGTATTTCATTTCTAATTTTATATCTGTTTAGAGAACTGTGGCTTTTAGCCTGAATTAATACCTGAAATTAGATCATAAAGTTTCTCTGTGTTGCATTATTAAAGCAGAATTACCCAGTAATGGAAGAGAGAAACTATATTCCTGTGATTCAGAATTAGTAACATACCCCCTGATGAAACTACAGGTTTTAAGGATGTGTGCGTCTTCGTCTAAAGAACACCAGTTGGCTTGTTGACTTCAGCAGAAGAGAAACTGAATAGGCAGTGAAGAGCAGCAATGAAAGACCCAAGAGTAACACAAAGAGCACAAAGCAGGTTTGGCAGGTCTTGAACTCTCTGAAAGCCCTTTTGAAATCTCTGGGAAATAAACAGAAGCAGACTTTTTCCTGAGGGTAAGTCCTGCTGTTAGAGGAAACTTTCTACAGTGGTTTTCTAAGATCAGCAAAAGAACAGGTATGAGGAAATGCTTCTGACTCTTCCCTGGGCAGAGGAACCTCAGGTTGAGCTATTGCTGGACAGAGGCTGCTGCAGGTAAACAGCACGTCCTACAAGCACTATCCATGAAAACCAACTTCTTGCAGTTGTTAAAGCACCCAGCACATTCACAGAAATTTCCATGAGCGAATAGAAGCTTTTAACTTCCCTAATAAAGCCAAAGTGGCTGCTTCCAGGAGGCTGGGAATTGTTCTGAGCTGGGTACCCAGGGTTCCCCATCTCTCTTCAATTTAAATGACCAATTTACCGGCTCTTCCTCCTTCACAAGAACTCTGGCTTCACACAGAAACAGTAGTAAATGTCTTGTTTATCATTCTTTAGGTAATGTGTAGCACCCAAGAAAATGCTCAAAAACTCTCAACCTTTAGACTAGCTGGGTCTCTGCTGGTAGCAGCTGAAAAAGTAATTTACAGTTTCAAGAATACAACCTAGTAGAAAACAAAAACTGTCACATCCTAAGAGAAAGCCATGTGCTCAGTTCTGTAATGCTATTCCATTTCCAGAGCCATATTCCAAACTATACCTAGAAAGTGTTATAAGGGTGTTCTTACCTGTCTCATATACAGCTTCAGATACAGACGTGAAGTGGTCTTCTACTGTGTATTGCGCCAGTTGGAGTGTGTCCAAACCTCTAACTGAATCATTTCCTCTAGTCCAGTAAAACATGACATCATTGATGTTATAACCCCCTGTAGTGATACACAAGCCAAAAAAAGTGTTTATTTTAAACAATAATTAATTTGTGTTGAGCATACTTATGGTTCAGCTGTTTCTTATTTGTCCGCCTGAAAGTACAATTAGACATAAACAATGACGGGGTTTGGCAGAGTGTAATGCCTGTTTGCAACAAAACTCCCAATAAACTGTGAAGTCTTGTCATTTAAAGGCTGACTTTTTGAAGATGGTCTTTTTTGTATCTTTTACTCTAGTACAGATGACAAACTAGTAAAAGAGATTAGTACTACATGGCATTCTCGAGGCAAAAGCTCTTAAGCTTTAAAGAAATAGAGCTTTTTAAAATTACAGCACTGCCAGCATTCAAACCAAACATTAAGTGTACCCTTTGTTCCTTCCCAGCCTGCTGTTTCTTGATGCAGTGCATTAGGTCTCCATTCCCAAAGAAATGGAGTGAGGAGAGCAGCAGCACTGCCGCATGCAGGCACTGTTCTCTGACCTGGGCTTGGGTCATCACTTGGGACTACATTTTGGCTTAGGAACTTGGATGCTTTCCAAGGACACCAACTTAGATGCTTGTGTTTCTGCAGGCTCAACGGCGTGGCACACTTCAGGGGCCCCAGGAGATATCCTCTTAACCTTCAAGTAGTAATTAGAAGCTGAGATGGGACATGTATCATCTATCAGAAGGCAACTGTATTTTGCACACACTTGTCAATATGCAGCACAATCATAGCTAAAATACCTCTGTAGCTTTTTCCCATTATATTAAGAGGCAGGCAATTTTCAGACTAGTGTATATGATTAATTCAAGATTATGTTAATGTAATTTACATGTTAACAGGGAGCATTTGAACAGCCTTTCCTTTAGCTTACTTTGATCAATCATTCTTGTATTTGACAGACTTATATTGTGGAAGTGCTAAGCTTAGGGGATAGAAACATGAGCAGATGATTATTTTTAGACTTCAGTCAATTGTAAGTAAATTACAGTGAGAAAAGAATGCAGTACATTGCACAAGGGTATATGCTGCGAAAGGAACAAAGCGCTAGAATCACAGAAAAGAAGATGCATTAAAGTAAAAAAGGCAGTTTAATATTTTCAAGTTAATGGCTTTGCTTCTTGGAATGACAAAAAAAGACCTAATTTCCTACAGCCATTTAATGTAGGAAAAACAGGAGTTCAGAAATTTCATTTCAAGGAAACACTGTGCTCATTGCCTATGAAAGTGACAATTTCAACTGGAAATGCTCTCTCCCTGATGGCTCTTTAAATGCATATATTGTTTTCACTATCACTGGCAGTTTTCTGAAAAGGTGTTGTGACCAGGAATCTCCACTCACGTTATCGTATCTACAGCAATTAAAGCTAAAATACTGTTGTGTCAAAAGACTAAGCCAAAAGCATGTGTATCCAAGCTAAGTTTTTGATTTCCTAAAACCACATGCTAGGAAATTTCCCAGATCTGGGAGACAAAAAATAAAAGTAACATTTCCTATAAACAAATGATTGCATCGACCTCAGTCAAAACAAAGAGGTTCATAGAAGCAGTTTTTATGCATGATTTCAGGCATGGATTTGTTTTACTTTCCCTTAGTATAAATGAACTGCAGATATTTAAATAAAGCCTAAAGACTAGAGAGCACCACAGTAAATATTTATTTTACAAGATACACAGTCTTCCAAGTTGTGTGAAATGGGAAAGGCGATAACAATCATATCCCCAAATGGAGGTTGTTTTACTTTAATAGAGCCATTTTTGGTTCCAAATTATTTTGATTAGTTGAACAACAGCAGGTTTTAGTCATCCTTCCTATGAAAATACATTGAAAATACTAATTCCAAAACTCATTTGTGAAGGATTTTCTTGGGAGAGTCTTCCCAATAGTCAGTAAAGTTAAATAGCACAGCACAAAGTTATTCTTTCTTCAAGGGATTAATATTTTACTAATTATAAAAAGTTTTAAAAGTTAATAGAGACAAAATCCTTAAGCTGTTATTTGGCTTTTACAAATAATCTCCATTCTCTTTACATGACACTGAGTTTTCATTCTAACTAATTCCTCAAGCCCAAAATGTCCCATTCCTGTACTTTGCTGATACAAGTATGAGCAGCTAATGTCAACAGGGTTAACTACAGGAATAGTAAATTTTGGATTAAACATTCATAGTGCCTAATACAAATGAGTTCTTTTACCTTTCTGTTGCTAATTTTAATTTCTCCTGATTGTCAAGCACAAGTTAAGTGCCTTCACATGGCTCTTCACTGAATAAATGCTAAAGGACAAGTTCAAAAAGGAAATTAAATTGCAGAGATGGGCCCAAAATATGAATATGTATTTGGACTGGAGGCTGTGTGGGGAAAAATTGAAGAAAAAGGCCTTTAGCACAGCGTGAATGAATGGTGGTGCTTCCTACCACATGGCAGAGAGCATGAACCCCCTGGCAGCACCAGCCAAGACAGGAGCCCTCCAAGTGCCCATATGTCACATCTGTCATATCAACAGAGTGGCAATTACCTGTGTCCTAATATATGCCAGTACTACCTTCTAAAGTGTTGCAATAACAAGGGAAAAAAACAACAAACATTTTG
The DNA here is from genome assembly GCA_009867235.2 of Psittacus erithacus. Classification (NCBI taxonomy): domain Eukaryota; kingdom Metazoa; phylum Chordata; class Aves; order Psittaciformes; family Psittacidae; genus Psittacus; species Psittacus erithacus. The sequence continues at coordinate 6,041 of WYDI02033153.1, read as the reverse complement.
GTTGAGATGTATTTTGCTGCATAAAAAGTGTAAGTCAACAAATATTATTAACTAGCTATAGCAGAATAGCACCCTGCAAAGGCCACTAGGGTTGCTTTATTGTGTAAAGTCATCACTTGTCACGTTTGTCTTTACATTGGTAGTCACCTAACAAAAAGCCTAACCTTTGTTTCAGCTCAAATACTTGCTATATATTTTACTCTTTATTTATAAACATCAGTATTTCTGTGGATGGGTAGGTATGTTGCATTCGCAATTCTTAATTCCAGGTAATGGTATTTGTAAGCAGTATTCTAGGATGATCTATAGATGATTCATCTATAAATTGACTTATGTCAAAGGAAGTATTGCAGTGCACTGACGAAAAAGGGACACACCTAAACGCACACTCTTTCCTTTTGTATTTATTGCTTCTAGCTCTTTTCCTCAAAACTAAACACCGATGTCATGAGAACAGTTGTGAGGACATTACCATGTTTTCCCCTTGGACAAGAGACACTTGTGTGCTGTTGAAAAAGCAGATGTAATCATTCAGGAAAACACTTATTTTCAGTAACATAGGGAATTATTTTTTAATCCTGTCAAATAAATTTTAAGTTCCTGTGGGACATATATTTCATTCTGGAACTAGAGAAAATACTAAATGACTCATTAGGCAATGCTGTTGATGTAAACCCATATATGTTAATTTTCCAATATGCTATTCCAAAGGAAATTAGAGATAAATCCAAATTCAAATTCAAATCACTACTTATTAAACAGATTTCATAAAAGTGCTGATTCTAGAGGGACTCCTGTGTGAGGAAGATTTTGGGGTTTATTTCCTTTGTGTTTCTGTCCAAAATGAAACTTTGCAATCTTCTAATTGGTCATTATCAACAAGAGACAAAAAATACACACACACCTCTGAAATTATAAAGAGTAAAACTTGACAAGTACTGAAAAACCTCCTAAAAGGCTTTGAATATGTTTTGACATATACTGAAACATGCATTTTCATCTTACAGAATTGCTTATTGTTTAAGGTTATCACACGCAAAAAATATTTTGCTAGAGTCTTATCATATGACTAACAGAAAAAAGTTAATTAGAAACATGCACATTTGGGTATTTGCAAAGTAACCATGCCTCCAAAGTATTAGAGAGCATATCTTAATGAAAATTATAAGGACATGGACTGACAAAATAAGAACTTATAAAGGCATATTTAGTCTTGGTCCATCAACTTATGACATTTTTTTGCTAGGGCACTGCCACAGAGGCAATTAAGTAAGTCATAGCGCAATCTGTATATATCCATCTCAGAACAGAACTGGCTATGAAATTACCTTTTTTCAGTATGAAAATAGTAAATTAATTAAACATGAACTCTATGCTTTACAAATAATAATCCAATATCATTTTCTCCTAAAGGAATTGTACCTCGGGGGGGAAAAATACATACTAGCTTAAAGAGAAGAAAAATGCATTTTCTCGGCTATTCTGGAGAATGTCTGCTCTCAGAACTCCCCCTGAAGACCAATAGAAAAACTGCAGGTTGTGCAGCAAAATCAAACCTAAATAATCTCCTTATATTTTGTTTAATCATTAATAGCACGGCAGCATTTCAATACACCCATGCTATCTTCAGTAATGCCTCCTGCATTTATCTTTTTATACAAATACTACTGCAATTCAATAGGAGCTGGTCATAGGCTGTGCCTTGGCTTCTTCAAAAATTGCAGCTTCTTTGATGATAGTATCTAGCAGTCCTTGAAGAAAATCACAGACCTTTTTCTAATTGTATAAAAATAATAAGGATTAAGTGTCTTACAGCTTTCCAGTTGCAAAGTACATATCTGCTTATCCATCGGATACTTGGTCAGATCCATGCTGCATGCAACAGTTGTGGTGATCCTTGAAAAAAAAGAGTATTATTATTAATGGGATAAAATTGTTCATCCGTAAAAATAAAAATAAGCCATATATCCCTATTAAGCTAATATTTTCATTCAATCATCTATTGCAAAGAGGAAAAAATCTAGTATTTACTGATACCAAATGTGGAACAGTAATAGCATTCCAAAAAAGAAACCACTCCAGAACAGCTGAATTTCACGGCAATCCAAAAAAGCCACCAGATGTTCCTTTCTCACACTGCGTTTTCCTTTACTGGTATTTTTCAACATATTTTACGAAGTTGTTATATTTATCAAAATCTATTATAAAGGTTAATCTGCAATAAATAATGCAAATCAACCATCACAGCCTGCTTTCCTCTTTGATGACTTCATTGAAAAACAACTGGAATGGCAAAATGCAATTCTTGCATTTGGCATGAAAGTAAAAGGGTTTATTTAGGGAAGAAAATGAGACCTATTGTTAAATTTAGAAATTTAATCACATTGGTCAATAGCATTACCTATTTTTAAAACTATAAGATCATGTGTATTCTACTTTTATGAATAGGTAAGTTTCCTAAGCATAAACTTATGTTAACCTGTAAAGTTTAAAATATAAGTACACATCAAATATGAAGGCTAGTATGCAGCATATACATACCGTAGAGCATACAAGACTGTTCCATTAGGGTATATTCTTATAAGACGATTCTCAACAGTGATATCATGAAGAAAAGACTTTTTTGAATCAACTATGAAGGTATCTGGTACCCAAAGCATTTCCACCAGCCGACCATCTAAGCTTAAACTTCTATTACCATCAAAACAAAGTCTCTCATCTGTCCATCGTTGCCTTAGAAATATGGTAGCCGTGTAGTCCTGAAAGAGAAGAAACAAAATTATCATACAGAGCAAGCCTGTATTATATTCTGTTTTACGAAAGTATATGGAAACTGCTGTTGGGCACAAATAGCCTGTGACTCCCCATGTCCTGTTCTTAAATGCTGGCACTCTGAAAGCAGTTGTACGGGCCCTTGCACTGCCAAATTTTCCAGCACTTGATGTGAGGTTGACATCATTACAAAATATTACCTTAAGTACACTTTGTTCTTACAGTTACGGGAATTTTACAGTAAAAGCTGCTAGCCTAAGTCCATGCCTATATATCAACTGAAGTCATCAGAGTTGTGTAAGCAAATAATCTGCCTCTGTAAATCGTTAAATCATAGAATGATTTATGTAAGTGGTTGCAAACATCATTTTGTTCACATAAACTACTAAATAATGCATTTTTTAAGAAAACTTTGGGAAAAGTTGTATAAATTGAGATAGACAAAAGGACAAAAGAAGTTAGTGGAATAAGAAGTGAATAATCTTTTAGCAAGATTTGTCCTTTCAGCATCACAAGGGAAACTCTACCAAATTTACCAAGACCCTGAATATAACTCTCAGCCCAATTCACCTTTAATTCAGATATGCTTTGTAGTCTTATAGTAAAATCACGTTATTTCTTAGCACTTCTTTAATGAAATTTTGATTTTCCAGTGTGCTTTTATAAGGATGACAAGTTAAGTACAGTACATCTTAAGTACTGACCTTACTTTCCCCTTTGTAAATACTATCTAACACTTACTAAGTACAGAGGGATTCTAATATTCAATTTCTTTGGAAACCTGAGTAATGAAATGGTGAGATACTTCTATGTGTATATAAACACATTTTTTTTATATTTAATTTTTTTAATATTTATATATGCACACACTTTATAGACACAAAAGCACACAAATATTTTCTAATATTGACTATCTGATTAACAATTTTTGCCTTTTATTTCTATGAACCAATGGAGAGTATCTTTAATTAGAAAACCCCACTCCATTTCATAGTTTGTTCAAAAATAAATTCTACAAATTTAATGAAACACAGCTGGAATAAATTCATGTGAGATAGTAAAAGTAAGATAAAAACAATATTTGTTCAGCTGTGTTTAATCACAAAGAAAGGGAGTGGCTTCAAAGTCGCATGAATCTATGTTTAACTTCCTGAAATGCATAAAGATTTAGACATTTCATTGGAAAAATAAAGACTGTTCTATATTCCTTTTATGACAATTAATGCTGAGTTGCAAATTTCTGTTTGTATGTGAGAGGTGTGATTTACACCTGCTTTTGTCTACTTATTTTAGTGCTATAACCACTATCTGTAGTGAAAAATAAAACTCCATCTCCTGACACACATTGACTGCACACGGTGACCCAAAGTCGCGTTGCCAGCAGTTGTAAATACATCAACAAGCAAACTAAAACAGATTGCAAAAGCTACAATACCATATTTATTTCTGATATCGTATCAATGCTTGCAATATCCAGACTCATTCCAACTGACACGGGACCATCTGCAAGAAAGAGAAAGTCAGAATCTTTCACAAAATTTTTTAGTGCTCAGTGTTCAGGAGAACTGATTGGAAAATCTTTCACAATATGAGCCATTTTCTCTGAATTTTCAAAGGAAATTTTTTAAAGGAAATAATCCTCAAACTTAGACTATGACAGGTTTTTAACAATTTCATAACCAAAATACAATATTTCTAGACTAGAAGTATCTTGGCTTTAATAAACATACTTTATTTCCTAAATATTTCCTGGTTTATATGATTTACTTTATTTCCAGAAGCAAGATGCTGGGGAAAACACTGCACAACAAGGTGTGGAAGGTGCAATCCCCATGGAACATTACACCCTTCTGTTCCGAGGCGCAGAGCAGTGGAAAGAATCCTTCCATTTGCAACATCTGGTCCATCAGATGTTAGTGAACTAAGGGGTTGCACCTGGCAATGTCACATGGTTAACATCCAGATGGGATAGCTGAGTGACTTTATTTACTGGCTATTTAAGAATATATTGTCTATATTGTGTCACTGCATTTTAGCTTCCTACTTTTGACCACTAGCAATTAACTTGTGATTTAAATACTTGCATTTATAAAGGGAAATTAGTCATTTTATTCTCCTTTTAAGATCAGCTGAAGGTTTATTCACTGTGATTAAATACCTTACCTAAGTAGTTGTCATTGTAATGTTGGTATGTTCAGATCCTTGTTTCCTTGTGAATACATTTTAGTGTCAGAAGGAAGACCATCAGCTGTGCATTTTAAAATGCAGAAATTATGCAGAGCTTTCATGGGAACATGACATTATTCCTGGTTGAATACTTGCAGAATAATTAACTGAGTACATGTACAAGCAAATTCATATTAAATAAGTGCATCTTTCCAAGTAACTGAGAAGCAGAGAATGCAGTACTGAGAAATCAGGTATTTTAGATAAGATCTAGGTAGCTGATGGTGCCAGTATATTGCAGGCATGCTGCTGAAACCCTCTCTTGGCTTCTTGCAATGCGTTAGGTATAGATGCCCCCAAATGGCATCTAGAGGAAGATGGGAGTCCAGCTTTACCTCACTAACTTGCACTAAGAAAAAAACGTGTCATTCTAAGTGGTGTAAGTGTATTGGTATGGGGTTTTTTGACAAAATTATTTCCATTTGTAATGCATGTGTCAGCGTTGTTAAACATCTGGCATTTCAGAAAGAATCTATAAATGCTTTGTTCTGGACTCAGTTGAAACTTCAACTATATAATGTTTCAGCTTAAAGCAGGACTGTGGGCTTGCAGCATTCCCTGATGGTAATCAATGTGTTTATTATATACTATAAACTGCACATTGGAATTGGAAAACATTGTTCATCTATTGGAAGAAGGCTTTGGAAGTTAACTTAACAAGATTGTATGACTTAAAAAGTTCTTAGACCATTAACAGATTGTTCTGTTTCTGTACATTCTTTTCAGGTTTTGATATCCCAAGAATACATTTATATTTGTTCCTCAATGGTTATAAACTTGAGCCTCTAGGAAACTCTGCCAAAATTTCTAGCATGCAACAGCAGCAGAATTGATATTTGTGCTTATCATTGTACTATATCATTATGTCATGGTTTAAGCTCAGCCGTCACTCAGAACCACGCAGCCGCTCTCTCACTCTCCCCCTTCCTCCCCACCCCGTTCCCAGAGGGATGGGGAGGAGAATCAAAAGAATGTGACTCCCATGGGTTGAGATAAGAACAGTCCAGTAACTAAGGTATAACACAAACCACTGCTGCTACCAC
>WYDI02033152.1:0-79583 GCA_009867235.2 Psittacus erithacus | reverse complement strand
TGCACACAATACTCCAAGTGAAGTCTCACAAGAGCAGAGTAGAGGGGCAGGATCACCTCCTTCAACCTGCTGGTCACACTCCTTTCGATGCAGCCCAGGATACGGTTGGCTTTCTGGGCTGCGAGCGCACACTGAAGCTGGCTCATGTCCATTTTCCCATCAACCAACACCCCAAAGTCCTTCTCTGCAGGGCTGCTCTGACTCTCTTCTCTGCCCAACCTGTAGCTGTTCCTGGGATTGCCCCTACCCAGGTGTAGAATCTTGCACTTGGCATGGTTAAACTTCATAAGGTTGGCATCAGCCCACTTCACAAGTGTGTCAAGGTTCCTCTGGATGGCATTCCTTCCCTCCAGCGCATCAACCAAACCGCATAGCTTGGTGTCATCAGCAAACTTGCTGAGGGCGCAACTCAATCCCACTGTCCATGTCACCAACAAAGATGCTGAACAAGACCGGTGCCAACACCGATCACTGGGGGACACCACTCATTACTGGTCTCCAGCCGGACATTGAGCCATTGACCACAACTCTTTGCGTGCGGCCATCCAGCCAGTTCTTTATCCACCGAGTGGTCCATCTATCAAACTGATGTCTCTCCAATTTAGAGATAAAAATGTGCTCAATTTAGAAAGATCTCTATCTCTGGTAATTAATCCCTTCGTATTTCCTGTTCTAATATCGCTGACAAAGAAAAAGAAGGAGGAAAACAAGGGGTTTGCAATTACCAGGCATTCCCACTGAACCCTGAGGGTTGGCAGGGAAGGAGCAGCTCTCAGGTCATGGATGGCCCCAGGTCCAAGGCTGCAGGCAGGCAGGGCTGTGGGCAGGGAGGTCAAGCCATGGCTGGTGAAGCTTCTGCCTTCCCTGTGGCTCACTTAAAGCTGAACTGCTGCTGCCTTATCCCTGCACTCTTGTTTTCAGGGGAAGTGATGCAAAAACTCTCCGACAGCACATGGAGAAGACTGAAAGCCCCAAAGGCTGGGATCCTCTGGTCCTGGCTGTGCTCTCTTACGAGCAGCAAGGTGTTGGTGCAGGCAAAGGCTGGGGCAGCAGAGCTGTGTGCTGGATGCAGGGTTAAGCCTGCTAAATGCGAACACTGTGACCTCGTCTCTCTCCATCTCTTGCAAGGATCTTATATTTCAGAGAGGGTTTGCTCCTATGACTTCAACACTGAATAATTAGCCCTACCTCACGGCCTGTGGAAGAGGATTTCAAAACCAGTTTTGCTAACTTTTAGGCTCGGGAGGCTTGTTCTGGAGGACTGGAGAAGAAAGACATCTTCTAAGTTTAACTGAATGAGAGGGGGCTGAGGTAAAGGACCTGCTGAAATCCACTTTTCTTGTGCTCCTTCCTTGCAGAAGGAGCTTGCTGTCTATGCCCTCTGAGCAAACTGGGCTATGCAAGACCTCAGGGGGAAAGCTAGCACCCAAAGCTCAGGGCAGAGGCCTGATCCAGCATCTGCAACCTTGGTCTTTCAGGAGTGAGCATTGACCCAGTGCAAATAAAGGGTCTTGAGACGCCAGTGCTGCCCCCTGGGTTGTGAAGGCAGGTGAAAAGGTGACTGCCCATTTAAGCCTGGGGCTGTGGTTGCCTTTCCCTGGACACTACTCCAGGGTGAATCGGCCGCCAGCCCAAGCAGGAATGAGCCAGCAGTGTTAGCATAAGCCTTCTGCTGGGCTGTTTGAACTGAAATACTGGCAGAACTTCTTCTTACTGCTAATGCAATTTCACTGAGTACTTTAGAGAGGCAAAGGGACTGACTCAGGGACTTACCTCCAGTCCAGGACAGAGGAGAGAATGGGGGGGAAACCCCCAACCCTAAAACCCTCAGGTGAGAGCATCTGGCTTGGGCTCCCAACTTCCAAGGCTTTGCTCTGACTCACATAGTTCCCCTCTCAGTTTGTCCTCTTGCAGGTGGCCTTCCCTAAGGCAAGCAATTAAATGGGCATTAGATAAGAGTGGCTGATCCTATTGCCTAATAAGAATGGTGTTTGGCAGGAAGATGACAGCACCTGCCTTGTTCAGAAATCAGGCCCTTTCTTAGAGGGGCTTCATGTTCTTCACATTTCTAAAGCTCTCCTTTGTTATCAAAGAAACAAATAAAGAGGTTTTGAACCTCTACAAACGAAGTCCAGCCAGTCTGAGACTAAAACCCAGAAACAACGCATGTACAACAGAGTAACAGTGGGTTCCAGCAACCAGAATTTCACTGTCCAGTTTATATGTAGTTGAATCTCACTTGTCCTCTCATCAGCAATAAGTGCTGCCATTGCAAAGCCCTCAGCTGCAAAGGGCTGTGTGCCTGTGCTCTGCACTGGTAACTGGCTCAGGATGTGACACAGTGGGTCTCAAAGGGTGTGGACTGCCACCAAGGAAATGTTTTCAGTGGGGCAGGACTTGTGAGAGGTCTGGGCTGCTTTCCATTTTCTGCCTGGCATGAACACGCCTGTAATGGCTGGGCACGAGCCTGTTGCCACTTTGGGAAAACTGGTTTCACTTTGGGAGAAAAGCAGTCTTTGACCTCTGGATGGTGAGATGGGAAATGCCATGGGCTCAGCCTGAAGTCCCTTGGGATTGCATAAAGTTCATCAATGAAAAGCCTGTCCTCAGTGCACATGTTCCTTCACAGAATTTGTTGCCGAAATAAGCCATCCAGAAGCTTCAGTGGCTGTTGACAGCAGTCACTGGGTCTCACCAGCACTTCTTGTCTAGTCTGGATGTGGTTGATGTACATAGCCTATGAGCAAGATGCAGCTGAGAGCTATAATGCAGAGACTACAGGTCCTGTGGACCAACAGGAAAAAGTTGGGGATGGATGGGTTTCTATGCAGAGCTGATTCCAGGAGCACTGTCCACACCACCTGCAATGATGTTCTTCTTCAGCCCAGGGTGCATGTGACTCCCAGCAACCATATTTCATGGTACAGCCTTGGGGAAGCAGCAGCCCCTGAACTCCCCAAAAGCTTTCTGCAGATCCTGAGCTGAGCCAGGCTGCAGCATGGGCTGTCAGGAAGCAGCTACATGTTGGGTAACTGCCTGGGCAGCCAAATGTCACCGGAGGTAACGGAGAGCCCACACAGTCTGGGGCTCTGTCACAGTATTTATCATCACCTTCCAAGAGGGATCTGTGATGTTACTGGGCAGTGATGCTTAGTGGGATGTTTTCCTGCCCTTTTGGTTAACCAAAAGCACAGATGCAGTCCCTTCCTTTCAGAAAGGTAAAAGCCCACAGGGCATCTCCAATTATCCCACCAAAACCTCTTCTGGAGCAGCATCTGTTAGCACAGACACCAGCACAACCCCAGCCCTCTCCCCTCCCCAGCCTCCCTTCACACCAGCATCTAGCTGTCTGAAACAGTGCCCAGCCTACTGCCTCTTCCCTTTTTCTCTCTCTATTCTTATTTGTAGTCCCTTCATCATTAGTTCCCAGAGGATTATCAGTAGTGTATTTGTCTGACACAGACAGTTTCACCGCTATAAATTCTCCACAGCTCATTGAATAGAGACTTTTTGATTAGGTTTTAGAATTTTTCCATTAGCAGAAAGACATTGAGATTTCTGGTCTCACTTCTGAAAAGCAAAATATGATAGACAGGGAAGCTGCTTGATTTATTGCAACATTAACATTTTCCATCCTGTATTTATGGGCAAGAATCAAGGCTGTTTTGCCACTGTGAACATGAATGTGCTTGACATTTTATTGTGCTACAAAAGAGAGATTTAACCCAGTGAGCTCTCTTGGGCTGCTGTATTGTCTGTGTAACATATACAGAAAAATGTGAACAATATATTTTATCATCAAAACACAACTGCTTTCCAATTTGCACCAAAATGTCTCTATGTTCTCACTATTAAAGGGTTTTTCTGGCTTTAGCTCTCACTTTTCCTCACAGATCTGAGATAGGTCTTTATATGAAAGCAGAAAACATTGAGTTGGTGCCACCTCCTCTACAAGTGTGCAAAAGCAAAGCTCTGCTGCCTTTGGCCCTAGACACCATGGTCATGATGAGAGGGCAGGCATTTGCTTCTAGTATATTACCAGTTGCTGAGCATTCCAAAGTCAGGGAATTCATGAACCAACTGTGATATTTTGGGTTTCTTAAAAGCCTGGATGGATCTTTCCCTTTGAGGAACTGTGGCTTTGTATTGAGCTGAGAAAGAGCTCTCTTGCTTACTACCTGGCCCATCCAAAACCACCTTGAGTGTGAAGAACTGTCACAGCATTGTTTTGCCAATGCAACCCTTGCAGGCATCAAGGTTTTATTTCAATCTACTCATCGTGACAAAACTTTGTGTTTTAAAAAATCCCAGCCAACTCTAATGAGCAATGTTTTGATCCTGATGGGTACATTTGAACCAGTTCTTGCACCTTATCTATAGCCCAGCGTGTTGCATTATCTTTTGTTGGGTTATACTGGGTAGGCAGGAGGCTGCTTCAGGTGCCATTTCATCTACTGTGGCATCCTTCATCTCAGCTGGAGACAGCCAACATGCTCACCTGGGCCTGACCTAAAGAACTCTGTGGCTTCTGCAATGCTCTTACATGCAGTACCAAATGATAAAAAACACAGTAAAGAAAAATGTTCTTATTAAGATTTTACGGTTTCAAGAGGAGCAATTTTTTTTCCCTTTTCTGATTCTTGACCTAACTTTACTTCATATGCTCACTCACTCTCTTTGCAATCTCTAAAAGCAAAGTTTTGAAGAAATTTTATAACTAGTCTTTTTTTTCTCCTGAAATTCCTACTTTTTCTGTCCACTTTTAAATTAATTTCGTTATTTTGTTAACTCCTTTGAAGAATTTAAGTATATAGACATTTTTCCTCTGAAGTAGCACTCCCGTTAATCCTCATATACTCTTGCTAGCATGAGAGCTTACTATTTCTCCCTCTAGTTTTAACCACATATACTTGGTATAGGAGAAACACTTCCTGACCTATACTCACTGTCATCAATGGAAAAAGCAACAACTGAAACTTGCTAAAAGCATCAATTGCCTTGACTCCTCTCTGCCACCACTGTAGGCAGTTTTTCCTAGCAGCTCAGCTGAGCCAGACGGCATCAATTTCTGCCCTCTCATTTTTTTGGCAGACCCTGACACACTGTACCTGCCTCTAAGCCTTCTCCAGTCCTCACTGCTGTTCACTGGAGACAGCAGTTTAGGCAGTATCTTCTTGGTACCCTTTTCTGAAACAGCTAGGATGAAACTTCTCTGAAATGACCCTTTCCTCCCACACGGTGTCTTAGCCTCGCTTATTATTTTCCAAGTTTCCTGGTACTCCTATTTCAGGAATTTCTCATTTGCACTTTTCTCTTTAACTATTTGTGCCAGAAATAACCTACCAGCCCTTTGCCTGCATTGCCTGGTTTTCAAAGTTTTGATCACCCACTGTTCCCATGGGAGAAAATGAGAAGTATGGACTACTTCTTTTTCCTCATATATCCTGAATGATATTCAGTCCTTGACATGTAAAGTGAAAACCAAACTTCACAATCTGCTCTAAGAATCTCAAGAAAACTTTAAGGGGAATATTTACCTTTAGCTTTGCAGGATTAATGGCTGCTGATTCCTGTGGTCTCTTATTTATGTTATTACTTGCTCTGACATTAATGAATTATTTATGCTAAATTGATACAATATATGCAATATTTATCAGCTGTTCCATGCCATTGCACTCAGCACATCAGTGTTCAGAGCTCTGTTGAAGCCTCCCCAGACCTTATGCAAGTGAGAGTTTTTGGTCTGCTCGTGCCCCTTTGCTGGCTGCACCACAGGCGATGCAGTTTCACTGCACCTTTGAGCATCCCTCCCTCCCACCAGTCACCATGGAAGGAAGCCAAACCAGAGACCCTCCCCACTTCACAAGTAGCACTGGATTTGGGGCTTTCTTCTGGTAATCACAACCAAACCACAGGGGTGGGTTTACTTTGGGGTTTGGTAAGTTTCAGAAGCATCTGTGAACCTTCACCCATCACAGCATTTTCCATTTTTCCAAACTGGGACATTTTTACCAGATTCAGTATTAAAACCAAGCTAGGTTATCTTGGTTTGGGGCTTGAAACTTTCACCAGGTGATTCAGCTCATCAATTCAGGAGAGTTTGAAAAGATGCTCCTGAAAAAAATAATGACAATCAAAAGATGCAATGATAAAATCATAGGACAGGCCAGAATAAGCTAAATCCTCCTCTACCCCAATTCCCCATGCCGTGCACAGCCACTTACAGGTGCTTACAAGAAAACTTCAAGAAAGAGCAGAGAGAACACAGTCATACACCATATTCTTCTCATTTACAACACCTGTCTCATCATTTTATGGAACTTGTATTCTGAGGAATTATGAGTAATATTAGCTAAAGTCCCAACAGCCACAGGCAGTGGTACTTGCACAGGTTATTCTTCCAATCTCCAGTGATTTGCAGCTTAGACATTTCCTGAGATAGATGTGTACTTTGGGGGTTTAATAGCCCCAAACAGTTTGTCTCCAATGGGTTCATCCAATTGTTTTTCAGACCTGTGTGAAGCCTTAGCATCCACAATGTCCTGCAGAAGGGAGCTCCACAGATGAACTGCATTGTACCCACATGCTCGGCAGAGAATCCTCTTTCTTTGTGTGCTTATAACCTGCCACTCAGACTTTATGTTAGATGAAACAAGGACCTCTGCCTCCTGTGGCTTGTATGGAGCTCGTGATCTGGAGAAACCTAGTGTATGCGGTCATTCCTGGTGTGGATGCTGTCCCACACCGCCATCTCCATCATGGGACCTTTAACAGGCTGGAGATTGAGAACATGGCAGGAAAAAGTGGCTGTACTGTGAGTTAATAAGATGGTATAACAGCGGGAATCTGTGTGAGTCTGTCCCTTGCCTAATAATTGTTAACCTGCCACTGGCTTTTCTCATGGTTGCTAAGCACTGAGCTGGTGTTTTCATAAAGCTGTCTGTTACCTACTATATGCTCCTGTCATATTGCATTGCACTCACGTGTACCTGAATGATCATACTCAGCTCAGGGCCCACAATTTTATTTGAAAATGTAGGATTGCTCCTTTTCCAGGTGTGCATCACTTCATGTTTAAGGACATTAAGCATCACCTGCCTCTTATTCTGCAGTCATTCAGATTTGCACAACCCATCTGAGCAATTTACTACCACAAAAATATTACGTTGCTAACAAATCTTACCCTCTCACCTCCTCTTCTAGATGGTTCATGAGTTTGCAAAGCTGCAAACATCCCAGCATAACACTCTGCCTGTTGCCCCTTATTTATCCAGGAGAAAACTTCGTCCTCGGTCCTCGGACAACTTAGTCTCTACAATCTTTACACTCTACAAAATCTTTCTTCATAGCTCATTTCTCCTGTGAGCCAGAGGGCTTTTCTCAGCATCTCTTTTAATTACACCTTCTCCTTTTTAATTTGGGTTGACTGGAACACCACAGAGTGATACAGGCATGGGAGTAACAGGGATTGCTGCAGTATCAAAATGATGTTTGCCACTTTGCACTGAGTCCCTTTCCTAATAACTACTAAAACTCAAGTTGCCTTTTTGACACTTTGATTATTCAGTTGGCATATCCACAGCGATGCAAAGCTATGTAAGTGACAATAGCTAATTTGCAGCCCATCTTTGTGTTTGTATAATTAGGTTACTCTACCGTGCACTTTACTTGGCACTTACCCACTCCATCTTTAAAGATATTTCTCCAACTGTTCAGTTATCTGCACTTTTAGAAAATATAAAAAATAATTCTGAATCATCAGCATATTCATCACTTTATTATTCCACCAAGCTTTCCTGATCATTTCCGAACAACAGAAACCCTCTTCTCTCCCTTGTGATTGCTAACCTTTGTCTCATATCTTAAGAGAAGTTATTTGTTTACCTCTTTATGATATTACTTACCCTCAGTCAGAGTTTTTGTCTCCTCTGTTTCACTTATTGGCTTTGGAAAAAAATCTTTCTCCTTCTAGTAGCTTCCTTTCCTCTGCCATTTAATTTTTCTGGGTCTATATGTGTGCCTGAGGACATTCTTTTCTTATTCTTTGTTTGATGGTAAATATTTACACTGAATCATTCTTATTGTGTCTTTAAATAGCACCCTGCTGTTTGTGAACATTTCACCCATTTTACTCTTCCTTTAAGTTACATTTAATAAGTCTCCTTGGTTTATATGTTTCCCTTTTTAGAAGGTAATAGATCAGGATTTGGTCTCTCTTATAGCTCGGGGCATGGTAAACTGAAATGCATCACAACCACTATCATAAAGAGACCTTTCAATGACCGTGTCTTGAACCAGATCTTCTGCATTTCTTATACCCAGTTCAACTCTCTTCCTCTCTCTGGGTCATTGCAAAACTGATAGAGTACAGAAAAGAAACAAAATGCATCTTTCCTGCTTTATTTTTCTTTATTTCATTTTTTCTAGGTTTTAACAGGAAGCTCATCTCTGTACCGTGCCTTGGAAAGGACAAGCAGCATGTGGGAATGTGCCTATTGAAAACACAAGGCTAGACAGAACAGTAGCTGGAAGAGACCCATGTCCCTAATTCCAGCCACAGCATCTTGTCCAGATATGTACATTGAGATGAATGTCCCTATGTCAGGAGCGCAGACCCTGCCCACAGATGCAGCATCTACCTGATCTACCTGGGAGTACCCTGAGTATACACACACATAGATGGTTTGTGTTGGTGCCATACATGTACCACCCATATAACTCGTCTTGGTAGAACAGACCCACAACATGGCTTCACAGGCCGTATGGGAAGTACACCCTGAAAAATATACCCTTTAAATATTGCGGTGAAGCAGGTCATACCTGTGCTGCCTGTTCCCCACATCTATCCCTATATACCTCCAAAAGGGATGAAGTGAGATGTAGCAGGGCATCAGTGGCTGTCGTGAAGCAAGCAAACAATAAGCCTGAACAATGAACGATGAGGGTGGAGAGTACTACTCATTGCTATGGCTGCTGGAAATACTCATGAAAACTAGTATTACAGGGAATGAGCGGCATGTAGTGAGGTTGACCTAAATGGTGTTGTCCGACTATCCCTTCTCCTGAGTCTCTCCTGCTACTGAGTACCCCTCACACAGCTGGAAGGAGTAAAATTGCTGAAGATTCCCCCCTCCTTTGCCTCTGATTTTTTTCTCTTTTATGATGACTTAATTTAGGGAACCCTCAAAACTTGGGATTTATTTTGTGAGCTCACATGCAGTGGTGTTGGTCCAGTGACAGATTTCTCAGGTCAGCACTTACATTAACAGTTACCACACAAGGAAATTCCTTTTGGGACAAAGAACACCCTTTGGGATGTAAAACTAAGTTGTACTGTTGGTTGCTGGTTCTTTGCTTTTTAAGTTAAAAGAAAAAACAAATACGCAAATCCCTTAAAAGTTCTGCACTATCAGAATAAAAAGTCGTAGCCTGTTGCTGACCCACAGCAAGAAGGTCCATACCAGCCATGGTGATTTCTTCATTTCCTTGCTGGAAAAGAAATGAGAGCACCATTCAGCTAAAAGCCCTGTGGGATTGGAGGAGGGTGGTGAAGGAGGAACTGAAGGCTGAAGAAGACGAAGGAGCCCCCCAAGCTCTCTCTGGCCATAGGCACTTGCCCTGTAGGCACCCTATGCTGAGTTACCAAAAGATCTAGGTAAGTGCTGGCCTCAGGGAAGGAAATACATTTGCAGGGAAACCCCAGATACTTTTCAAGGCTTTGCTATATAAATATATTAAAAATCTGAAAGTAATCCTCTGGCAGAAAGCAAGAAGCTTATTTCTGTCAATGTATTTGTTTAAAGATAACGATCAAATGCTCTTTCCGCAGCAAAAAGTCAGTGGTAGATTCGCCTTTGTGCACTCAGTTGGGATCCAGCCCAAGAGGTGACAGCTGACAGATAAGACTTAATTAATGTCCAGTAAGAAGCAGGAGAGATGAATGTTATCAGCAGTTCCACCTGACTCATATGATGGGCTGATACACTATTGAGAACTCCATGGAGGTCTGAAAACAGTAGGTCCCCTCCTTGGGATCATAGAATCACAGAATGGTTTGGGTTGGAAAAGACCTTAAGATCATCTAGTTCCAACCCCCCTGCCATGGGCAGGGACATCGTCAGTTGACTGCTTTTCTAGCATGCGCAGGCAGTGTTTCAGCCAATCTCACCCCCTGCACCATGAGAAGAAAGCTGATGGAAAAATTAGTAATGACTTGGTTGGATCAGACGTCATGATGGCATGATAGGCCTCTAGGAGCACTGTCAATGTTGCATGTAAAGAGAAAACTGGGCTTTTAAGTTGTAAGTTTGACATTTTCTCCCAGTGATGGAGGCAAAAGCCATGACATGAACTGCTGGAACACAGTCCTCTTCTCCTGCAGCTTGGATTGTGTGAAAAGAAGGATACACAAAATATCTTGTTTACAAACTGTAATTTTCCATGAGAAGCACCATCAATATATTGAATAGGGATGAATGTAAATAAAGTCCATAAAGTATTAAATGAGTTAAACAGCAGGAAAATGAGCTCTATTATATTTTCCCCTTAGACCAAAATTCTTAAATCCTCCCACAGGGTTCAGAATACTTTTCAACTAATGAATTACCTTAAAAACTCAACCAAAGAACTTAAAAGTTCTTGCTTTGAACTTTGTCAAGGAAAGAGGCACAAATCAAATTTGTATAAAAAAAATCAAAGGCATGAAGAGGCACTATCACAGAGTAAAAAAATTGTATTTAATCCCTTTTTTGGTGATAAACAGGAAGAATTCCATGGTGGTTTTCCCATGGGAAAAGGGACTCTGCAGAGCACCATGGGGGCTGCAGCTGGTCCTACCCACTCGGCAGGTACCTCCTCTGTGGAGGGTGTGGAGATGTTCCCACCATCCCACTACTTATCTCCCCTTCCCTGCAACTGCTTTGCTTGCGTTCAAGCGCTGGGAATTAGCTAAAAGTTTTTCTATTCCAAACTGGTGCAAATTGCCTCATGTGTGGAAACAAACAACAGCCTCAGCCAGGCTCAGTACTTCACAGTCACGCTTTCCACTTTCTGTGTTTATGTATTTCTTGAGGCGCATGGTTTGCCCTGTGTTCTCCTAGAGTTTGGAAGTGTCACACCTCCAGCTCTCCTGCCTTACCTGTTTCACATTAAGCATAACCAAAATCTTAAGGCCAGGAAAAAACTGAGGCAGAATAGATACACTTGGATAGGAAATAACTCTATGGATATTTCAGTAGTAGCAACCATTTAATGCTGTCCAGAGGTCTGAAACACTTTAATGGCAATGAAATCATCTGGGGTTGCCAGAGGCACCCAGCAGCATCGATTTAATAGATTATGGCATCATGTAATAGATATGTATCTATAGGTACGTAATAGATATGTAACCAATAGCTCATGAAAGCCCTGAAATTTATCTCAGATATATCAAAATATGCATGGCAGCATTTCCTAATTAAGCAAAAGAAAAGCCAGCCTCTGTGTGAAGCATTGGATGGAACAATGTTATCAGACCTCTCTGGGCAAACACAGAGATTGTATAAAATAGGCTGCTCCCAGGGAAAGCAGCACGTCTCCTCCACCCGCCTTCCAAGAGCAATGGATCTCAAAGTGACCTGTATGCTCTCCGTTGTTCTCGTCATAGCCCTCAGCACCCTGGCAGGTGCTGTACCAAGTAAGTACATTCATCTGCTGTTACCTTCTCAGGTACGTATGTGGGCTTCGTCCTACTGACTGTAACTGCGACAACAGCACGGCTCCAGTTTACCTATCAGACAGCAAATGTCTGGCTCTGGTGCACATCCAGCTTTACCAAAGCTGAAGTCTACTTTATAATTTTTCAGAGAGATCTATGGCAAAATAAAGAGTCTGCAGATGAACCGTTGTGTTGGTGGAATAATCAGGAGCCTGCTGCAAAGGCAGAAGGACAGATATCCCCAGGGGCTCACCAGGACTGGAACAAGATCTAGCTTTGTCTACATAGTCTGATGACATTTATTTTATGCTACTTTTCCACATTAATGCACTTTCAAAAGAATCTATCAGCCTCCTTAGCGAAAGACAAGTCCTTTAGGAAACTTAAGGAAGCAAGTAACTCTATGAAGGACACCTAGGATATAACTAGAATTTCTTAGTTGTGGATGACTATGCAGCAGACTTAAAATGTTTAAAGTGTAGTGCAACTATTTGCATGTAAACCTATGCTTTTATAGATACCTGAGGAGAATGCAAATATTTTCTATTTTTACACCCAAGATAAGGCATGGATGCCCCATCCCTGGAAGTGTTCAAGGTCAGGTTGGATGGGGCTTTGAGCAACCTGCTCTAGTGGAAGGTGTCCCTGCCCATGGTAGAAGGGTTGGAACTGGATGATCTTTAAGGTCCTTTCCAACCCAAACCATTCTGTGATTCTGTAATTCCACGATTCCGTGTACATCTACTAGATCTTTAACTCTTGTCATGAGATGGGCACAGCAGCAAATATTTACTAGCATGACATTTTGGGTTATCGGGTTTTACTGTTTGAAATGGTCTTTTTAAAGTCCCCAGACCCCACTGTGCTGGGCTGGCTTGGCTGCAAGAGAGACCGCAGATTCTCAAAGCGTGGAGCACAACCCTGACTGAAATCAGTGGGAATTTAAGAGTAGCTTTTAAACTGCGCAGGTTCTGGACCTAGCAAGGGACAGAAAAGGTACACTTGCAAAGTCCAGGGAATGATCATTGCTCCCAGTGGGCAGCTGATAAATGCACCTCAGCTAATGGTTGTGCAGGCGGACACCCAGTAACTTGCTACTTTGGTCCTGAACAGCAAGATGCCAGTGTAAAATGGAGCCCAAGGAGCGGAAAAACTGTGGCTACCCAGGAATCACAGCAGAGCAGTGCAGGAAAGCTGGGTGCTGCTTCAACTCCTCAGTCCCTGGCGTTCCCTGGTGCTTTTCTCCTAAAGCAAAGAAAGGTAGTGTCTCTGATTGTGTAAAAACATGTATAACAGTGGAGCAGCTCTCCTTCTCTCTTCAGGCCAATGAAATGGGCACAAACCTCTGTTAGAAGGCCACTGGCAGTAGAATGCAAAGTCAAACCTTGCTTACACACGAGTCTTCTGTCTTATCCTCTTCACATAATGTATTTTCTCTTCCTTCAGTTACCAAATGTTATCTCTTCTCTTCCTTCTGTTTATCAAATAACCCATGCTGATTATTCAAAACCTTTTTACTGCCATTTGTGCTCTTGTTCATCATTAGAGCAGGGGATCCTCAGCACTTATTTAAACGGGTTTTCTATGTAGCTGAGGAGGACTTTAGCACTGCATGTCAAAGTCCTGAGTATGTGAGTTCCTCTGTAGTTGTTTGACACCTGTACAAAAGACTACAGGCATCCTGTAACTTCTAGGTTTTTTGCTCTTTGCTCCAACCTGTTTTGATAATTGCTACTTGTTCCTTTCTTCCTGTCTCCCAGCCTAAGTCAACTTGGTGGTTCTTCTTTTTCTCTCCCATTTTCGCTCCCAGTTTTAATTCAATGAACTCTCAAAAATATCCCTTGGGAAATCTTTTACTTCATTAGATTTTTCCTTTTGAAGCTTTTAAAGTCCTGCTTCTGGCTTTTTGCCTTTGTTTTCTCAGAGGGTAAGAGCTGCTCTCGAGTCCTTCAAGGAATGGGGGCATATTTTACATTATGCTGAATGGAAGCCACATTTGCTGGGCTGACTGCATGGCTCTTTCTTAGGAGAACTTCAGGGCAATCTCAGCAATTGCACAGGTGAAAGGAGAGGAAGTGAGGGTGCAAAGGCAACATTACCCAGTGAAAGGACTCAATATGAATCAAGATTTGTCAACAGGGCTCAGAATTGTCGAAGGAAAAATTAATCGTGCTTTTGAACACTGTTTACATTTAATGAAAGAAATGGAAACCAAATGGCAGCCCTTACAGTGCCATTGCATAGACTTGCTTTTCTGAGCTGAACTGTTTCAGGAGAGGAAAACGGAATTATTCAGGCCAGGTGGTATAACCTTTTTACTTGTGATTTTACTTTAAATGGCCTGGATGAACTGTGTTTTCCTCCTAAATGATCCACATCCTCAATTCAAATTGATATGCTGAGGAGGCTGGTTTTCCTCTCCCCATACTAGCCAGGCTGCTCTGGGGTTAGACTGGGTCAGATCATGCATATAGCCTGGTCTGAGGCCAGTGTCTGTGGTACCATTATGGAGGACACATGGCTTTTCACCCCATTGCTGGATCTAGGAAAGGTAAAGTTGGGTCACTGCCTACCAGACACTTCTGGGGCAAATTTTGCCCCCTCTAGCCCTTGGGGCACACCAGCAAATCCATAGCCCTTGATATTTAGTTTTGCCTAACAGGCATGGTAAGGATTTGGGTGAACCTGCTGGCTGAAATTGGTACAGAGAAGTTCATCACAACTATCATGCTTGCTCACTGACCTCAGCTTTGCGAATTATGTCACCAGGTAAACAGAACATAATGTAACACTGCCTCCTTCCTTCCTTGGTATTGGCTTTATGCAGTTAGGAAAGTATGTCCTGCTGATTCTCGCGCCAGAATAAACTGCGGCTTCCCTGGCATCACTGCGAAGGAGTGCGAGAAGAAGGGCTGCTGCTTCAGGTCACATCCTGCTGGTGTCCCCTGGTGCTTCTACCACCGCGTGGTGGAGGAAGGTAACAACCTGCGTGAGACTGTCCCCACATCCTTCTGGATCATGGTGGCTTCTGGCAGGGTCAATGCTGAGCCCCATCATGGTGTGCTGTGTCAGCCTGGTGCGACAGGAGGGAGCAAGAAGGGGTGCCCCAATCTTCCCACTGTGGATGCAAGAGCTTCCTCACCTAGAGCATGAGTGGGAAAGAGGTGGCTAAATTCTGTCACAGGAGATAAAAACTTTGCTTTAGAAATGTGGAATGGAACATACAGAAACTTCTGATCCCTTCTGTTATTTTAACTGGGATTGACTTTTCATCATATGTAATGTAGATAACCAATGGCCTCAGCCAATTCCAACCCACCCCACAGTGTATGTTGAGGAAATGTATTCTGGGGAAACCATCGCTAAAAAATTGACATTTTGGTGTCCTGTATCTAGGCAAAACACTTCCCAGCATCTTGTGTAATTTGTAGAGAAAACATTTCCCTTAAGCTGCTTCTTCTCTTTACCTCCCCAGCTTGTTAAGAGAGAAACTTTCATCAAGAACCCTGTCATCACTGGACCTTCTCTAAAGGGAAATAACAGCTGGAGGTGCCAACTCAGACTTTACAGTTTGCTACAGTTATGTTTTCTATGTAATTTTTACCTTGGATTGACTCCTTTCTGACAAAAAGTTACTTGCAGCTTTTATTCTTTTAGTAGGCTAGTACCGTGCAGGTTTTCACTGTAATAAAAGAACTATGATGTAATTTTTGAGTTCTCTGTTGTCTTTATTTTAAAGCAGTGTATTTCTCTGTTTCCTAGGAAATTTGGAGTCTTAGCAACCCGCCAATGATAGTCACTAACACTTCCAAAAGGAACATGGCACTTTCTGTGTTAGCTATACTTCACACTAGCAAGTGACTGCTTGCATTTGTTAGTTAATACGTGGCTTCACATGGGCAGCTTGCTCTTCTGAATACTGACAATATTCAGTGTTCCCTTTATACAGCTATAGCTGTGGGTTTGGACTTTTTTTTCCCCTAGAGACACAGGGAAGGATGCCTTTGTTATTTGACAATGGAGGCTGGTCTGATTCGGATGCCTCCCGCTCCTCTGCATCACTCTGTTTCTGGCGCTGCCAAGCCCTTGGCGCTGTTACCAGCAGGACATGGAATAGCTCAGGAAGGCAGGTACCCACCAGGTAGCCTACCTAACCCAACATGGGCCCTAGCTGCTGGTGCAACATGCGGCTGAATCACTGGGCACTCTCACTGTTAACCAGCACCTCCACAAGTGGGTCCCATAGGTCACACTCAGGGAAAGTCTCTGCAACACTAAGATCAAGACACATGTCCCCTTGGCCCTGACCTATACCTGAAATAGAGCCTGCTGTGTCTTGCCAGACACAGGAGAGAAGCTTCTGGTCTCCAGGCCAGTGTAGCTGCTTTCTCCTGGGTGTCTTTATTTGTCAGCACAGCAGCTTGGATGCTCCCCTGCTTCAACTGAGTGAGAGCACAGTGAAGAGCCTCTAAGAGCACCAGTGAGAACAGAACAGGTAACATGAGGCCGCCACAGCAGCAAGCCGTGCTCGGGACTTAGCAGGAAAGAACAGTTGTGAAGGGCTGTGCTGCAAGGAGGGAGAAAAGGATGGAGACATGTGTCTCCTTAGAGATTTTGCCAAGTATGCTTTTCTGATAAATAAGTTTATCCAAGCAGGAAAAATTAGTATTTCAATGAACTTCATTATCTCTCACTTAAAATTGTTTCTATAATATGATATGAATGTGGTAGGATATTGGGTATAATTTAAGTGATAAACTGATAAGTCTACTGAAGGTCCTTGAAGGTCTTTGCTGAGGAAGGTTTGGTGCTGTAGCCTGGGTGAATTTGGAAGGCCTAAGAAGAGTGTAATCACATTAATACTGTGCTGCAAAATCTACTGCCACAATTGGGTGCATTTACCAGGTTAACAGGAGTCTCACTGGGAGAAAGAATGAAAACACAGCCGCACTGAAAAGTGTAACCCTAACTAGTGCTGTGGAAAACCACCTGCAGGGCCTGAATTTAGGCTGCCAGTTAGTGCTTTTCAAGGGCAAAGCTCTCACAGAGCCACGTGTGCTCACCAGAAGGCTTTTCCTTCCACAGAGGCACTGACACCATGTGCAAGAGAGTGTAAGGGGGCATGCGGGGACTTCAGAGGGAGAGGTTCAGATGAGTAATTGCTCCCTATTCTTGTCTCACCCTCACAGATCTCTCCGCTGGGGCTGTGGCAGTGAAGCAGCGGCAGGTCAAGGGTCCTGCTGAGATTCACAGCATTCTGGGGCTGTATTTGCCCTTTCAAGAAAAACTATGAATAGAAATATCCTAGTAAGGGGGGTGGTGGGCGCTGTGGTGTCTTCTGCTGCAAAATCTGATGGGGAAACTCAGCCTGGCAAGGCACAGGAGCTGCAACTCTTGGGAGCTGCTTAAGCCCTTCTGTTGAAATGGTCTGCATGTTGGCATGGAGAAAACAAGCAACAACTGCGCAGGAAAGCCAAGCTGACAGCAGTCTAACTCCAAAGGGATGAAGCATGAAGGGCTGAACTTGCTCACTTGTTGTCCCTGGGCTTGGTGTCCCCTGCAAAACCCATTAACTGCCGTGTGGTGAGCATCAAATCACTATCAGCATGCTAAGCCAGGGCACTGAGTCATGCAGGTGCTCCAGGCATTTGAGGTTAAAAAAAAGAGTTAATTGTTTATAGCAAAAAGGATTATTACCTAAGAATCTGTCATCATCAGTAAGTGCTAAGGGATGATGGCTACTCTGGGAAGTTACGTTAAGTAAGTGCTTGAGGTCTCTCTACGTAGACTTTAAACCACACCCACCTAAATGCACTTGAGAAGACTGCCTAGAATTCTTAAAATTAACATTTTTGGTGAGAAAACAAGCTGACAAAACAGATTAGAAGACACAGCTGCTGAGGATTTGAAGATGGCCAGCAGAGCCAAGGTAGAGCAAAGTGAGATCCCAAAACAGGCATGCGCACCAAAAAAGAATGTGCAGAACTTGATTTTTGCTTTCCTAGCCAACCTGGTGGCAGATGCCCAGGAAAGACAAAACACTGCATGGGAACAGAGGCATCCTGGCTGCTGGTAACTGATTGCCTTTTGGAGCTCACAGTCTGGGCAGCAAGTAGGCACACATAGATACGTGCAGTTCATTCACTTATTTTGCATTAACAGATTGATTGACAATCTTCACTGTCTAGCATGATTGAGATCGCTTCAATTCATTGGATTGTGCAAAGTCTGTCCTTTCCTGTCCCTTCTCCATCTTCTTTTTCCATTCTTTTTGCTTGTACTTAGCTTTATCTGGCACTAGGAAGAGAAATTAAAACAGAAACTTTAAATCTGTCTTTAGTGTTTCAGCTGGCCTGTTTTCAGGCTGGCTACTCTACCTACTTAATCGGTGTAACGGAAAGAAGTCTGAGTGTGCCCACAACACCTTGAGACTGACAGGTGCCCACAGTGGGTCATTTCAGATGTTCATCGGATCCTTCATCCATCACTGACCAAAAAGCTTGCCTAGGAAGAGGTGAAGGATAAGCATATAACAAGGCTTCTCTTCTCACAAAATGCAGAACTGTCACAAATGTGAATTAGTTTTAACAAGCAAAAGTGAGAAGCCCAAATGAAGACTTACCCTTTGTAGCTCTGCAATTCTACTTGCACAGCCACATCACTGTAAGGTGAATGAATAAGCAAATAAAGTTCTGAATATTTTTCTAGGGGGGAGGAATAAAAAGTAGGCCAGCTACATGGTTTTTGTCAACAAAGGTTCCACTAGAATAGGAATCAATCTCTGTGACACAAAGCTATAATGATGAGGAGGCTATTACACAGATAGTGAATGATGTTTAAAATCACGAATGACTGGTAAACCTAAACTGACTGCAATCATGACAGCTCTGTGCAACCAACGTTTCACTCCTAATAAAGGCTGAATAGAGAATGTTTGCTATTGCAGATTGATTACCTCTGTGGTTCTGGAGTGTGTGAGGATATTCTACTGGTTTTTTAAAGCAATTGTAGCCAAGGAAAAGGTCTTGGAAATCATTCATTTTGAAGCAATGCAGGAAAGCTGTGTTTGGCTGACATGGAGAATTAATAGGGGAGAAAACTAGGACAGACAAGGAGCACAGAGCAGATGGGTGCTAGGAGCAAAGAACAAACCTGTAGCAATGTGAAAAAAGGGATATAACTGAAAACACCTCCAAAATCGTGTATTTTCATGTGCTCACTTACTTAGGAGCCCATTCCCAGATGTCTTGGGAAATAGTATGCTTTCTGCTACAGCAAGCATCACACACCTCCTCTGGGAAAGCTCCTGTTCAAAAGGAATGTTTCAGACAGGATGCTAAACCAAAGTGAAAAAGAATACAGAAACTGAAATCTTCCTCTGTTAAGAGCAGCTAAATTGCGTGGTTCTGTCACAAGTCTCTACCGAGCTACTCATTTCACTAAAGCTTGAAAACTTGACCATGATGTCCTCAAGCAGCTTGAGAAGCAGAAAGTAAAACACAAGAACCAAATCTGCTTTCCTGTGCTAAAACCAAGCAGAACAATGAACTCAGGACCCAGATTCAGTTACCGGGAGGTTGACCTTGCTGCCAGGCTGAGTTCAACAAAGGGGAGCATGCTGCTCTGAGGTACGAGTTGCAAAACCTTGCTTGTGAGCAAAGCTCAAGTGAGAGTTTCAGAAACTCTCGAGTGAGAGTTTCCCAAGCAGCTCTCTACTGGAAACAGAAGTCATCTTCAGGCAGATCTGCCCATTATTACTCTGTAGACTTCTTTTCTCTCCTCTGAGCCTTCTTCTAAGGCATTTGAAAACTGTCAGTGTCAGTATACAAAACAATGAGATGCCTGACTACCTAAGACAGCATGCATGGTCACTGTCCCGGTACACCCCACCAGGTATGCAGTGGGAGGACGAGACTACAAATGTGATCTCATTACTGGAAAACAATGGCCAAACAGACAAGACTTTGATTAAAATGTGTGTGCTGCAATGCATAATTCATTCAAGTGTTAGAACTAATGGGCAGTGCTTACAGATGCTGTAGAAGAGGAATCTGTTTTGTTCATGTGTTTGCAGTCATTTGGTGCTACAACCCTTGCTAGTGAAGAGTAAAACTTCTGTGTGCCTATCAGAGGTGAGCCATGGGAAAAAATAAAGTACTCTTCTGCTGGAGACAGGTGTATCTCCTAATCTAGCTATATCTGGTGCTTTGTGAGCACACTTCATATATACTCTTTGTGGCACTCAGAAATTCCCCTCAGAGATGGCACTAGACAAAGACAGGCACTTGTAGGGTCTTGCTCCCATCTGTCTTCAAGTTAGGTCTCCCAGGCTGCCTTCAACACACACTTTCATCTCTGAGCATAACAAGTTTGCTTTGAAAAACAGAAACTTTGAAGGATTTAATACCGAAATACAACAACTGAAATGAAACTCCGGAAGTCTTGAATCAAAGTATTTCACTGCAGCTGAGCCAAACAGCTTCATTGCCGAACTTGTTGCAGAAACTCTAGGAAATCCTCAGGGTTCAAAGCCTGTGGAAGTTAGATGGGTCTGACTAAACACAGGAGTGGACTGACAGTTGTTTGAAAGCAGGTATCATCATCAAGTTGGATGATCTTGGTCTGTGATGATTCCAGGAAGCTTCATGAAGGGTAGGTTTGGTTAAGTAAAACCCAGCCAGGAGACATGCTCCTGAAAGACTCTTGATAAAGCTATGAAATCTACTTAATACTTGACTTTATAGGTGCTGGTGGGGATGAGCAAGATGGTGTTAGAACAGGCAGAGCCTTATCCAACCTGCCCAGCAGAGCAGAAGAACTGGCGGTGTGAAAAGAGAATGACGGTGAACGAGAAAACAGTGGAGGCAAATAGTGCAATATTGCAATAGTGCAATAATGAAGGCGGCTTTGCATCTAGAGGTCGATAATGGATCAGATTCACATTTTGATAACATTTTCCATCTGCGGGGGAGATCAAGTACTGACTTCCTTCTCAGCCTTCCTATGTGTGTGTGGGCAAAGACACAGAACCAAAATATCAGGTATCCAGCAAAGCTGCTGCACGAAGTTAATACTGCACAAAAAATGCACAATGTTGAAAATACCGTCAAGGCACTGAAAAACATAAAAGAAACCAAATAAGGCTACAAAATTGAAAATAAAATAAAGAAATGGATGCAATTAGTGCCAATTTGACTAATCCAGCCCTTGACAGCTTTTCTGCCCTAAATAGAGACTGTAACATACACTTCCCTGCTGAGCCCTTTATTACGGCTCTCCTAACTCAAGATGTCAGTTGCCAGCATCTGACAGCACGACAGCTGCTCATTGCTCACCTGGGCACTACACAGGTCCTTATATCTCCCTATGCTGAAAAAGGTGATCATTCTTACCATAGCAGCTTCTCTGTTTGCCAATGGCTTTCAACCTGCCTTATGAAGCAGATTTTAAATGAATAGCTATTAGAAAATACAGTATGAATTGTCCTGTATTTTCAAACACTCTTTATGTATGAATCCATTTGGAGTACAAAGTGGATGATAATGGCATGTAAGGTATATGAATTTTTGTGGCATTGCTAATGAGTAGTTTACGGTTGGCTTATTTCACAGCATTGACTGTAATATAAAACACTTAAAAGTAATTTATGTTGCCACTCAGGCTATGAAAGACTCCTGTTCCTTCTTTTCTCCTCCTGTTGGCATGAGGAGGCATCTAATTCTTGGGACTGTAATTTCTTCAGTCCAATAAAAAACATAGCATAAGGTACAATCTTTGTTATCTAGAAAATGGTCTTGACATTACTTTAGAAAATGCAAGCCTATTGGATCTTTAGGATAATTTATCTCTTAAGCATCACAGCTCACATCATTTAGGACTGGACACTTACCTAACTTGTAAAAGTTAGGGCTGTTATCCTTGAACCGTGGTGATTAATCCAGGCAGTGTTGTTACTGTGGTGGTCAGGAGGGGTGCCACTAGGACAGTGATGTTATCCAGGTGCTGTGCAACACAGACCTTTGCTCCGAGCCACCGTGACTGCACTTAATATTTAAAGAATTCTCACTGCATATTTCTGTCACCTGCCTGCATTGGGAGTTACCTGAAACCACCACAATGTACATCTGAAACAGGCAATTTGATGTCCTTGCTGGCTGCCAGAACCTAGGAGCAGGCAGTGAAAACATGTCACTACCTACTCACCTGCCACTTCCCCTTGGGAGAGAACGGGGACAAAGGCATCTCTCTGAAAATAATAACACTTTATTTGACTTTATTTTTTTTGTTACATTATCATAAATGTTCTCTAGTCTCAGAAAACAAAGCCCTAGTTTGGAAAATTATGCACATACAAATCTGTTCTTACAGGTATTAAGTATACAGAAATATACAAAGATTTCTCTATTATTGTAATATATCATCAGAATGCCCCACATCCCACATTTTTACTCAGGTCAACTGTACCAGTAAGCATAAACTACAAAGGTAACAAGCAACCTGAAAAAGACATGGTTTAGATAATATAATTGTATACATGTATATATATATCTACAACAGTGCAAATATATCACAGCGTGCAGGCAGCAATAGTGTCTAAAGAAGCATAATAAAATTGATTTGTAGTAATGCAAATGCATTACAGAAACAAGAGACGACATATTAGATATACAGAATATGCACACTTTAGCACGCTGATTTAAAATGATACCTTGCATTGACTCTTGCTTTAAAAACAAAAGAACAAATGTTAAATAATTCAATGACAGATTCAAGGGCAGTATCTCACAATACAGTCAAATGACTCAGATAGATAAAGTAATTCACATATCTTTACTGACACAGGTAAAGGCTTGGCTACACTGCAGGACTTGTCTTCTTTTTAGATAGATCAATGTAATATTTTCCTTAAATTGAATTTACTGTTACCATAATTTAAGAGCATTTTTTTCCACTTATTTCTTTTTTTTTGTTTTTCAGTTGCTCACAACTGATTCACATTTGTGAAGTTTGGTACAACTATCACTGAGGCCAGGGAAGCTGGTCCTTGGAAGTAAGAGAAAGGAGTCTGTGTAATGATTACCCTAAATGAGCTACCAAAATAAGCTACAATGGAGTCAAAAAAACCCAAAACCATTACAGATGCCACAAAAGTAAAATAACGTCATCAACCTTAAAAGCCAAGACTTCCATGCTGCCTTGCAATCTGCTTAAAAAGACATTTTAGATTTTCTTCTTCTTCAAAGACTAAAGCACACCCATAGATCCAGCACATTATGCATTTGGTAGCTCAAAGAATCCTAGAAGTTACCCCTCCACCTCTAACTACTTCACACTGTTCCCAAGCAGCTCATTTTGACACCCCACGTGGACAGCAGCAACAAATATCTAGCACTAAGGACACGAGCAATTGGTAAGCATGGCCTGAGCTGCACAGAGGACCCAGAAAGAAAATGGGTTGACAAAATCTTGATGTATCGCAAAGGCATGAACAATGCTGAGAATGCAGGCTGGCAGGCTGAGCCACGGGGATTTCTCGTGCCAAAGGACACAGATTTTGACTGATCACGCTTTGTTTTACTGTGCTGGCAATGGGTCTCTGCAGAAATCTAAATCTCTTACAGGAAGGTTTTACAGCTGACAACTGCATGAAGTTATGGTTCATCATAAGATTCCAAAACACTAAAAGCACTGATGCTAGATTCCGTGCTCTGCAGTACCATTTCTCCTTCACAAACTCCACATGAAATCCATACAGAAACAGAAATACACTAACAAATGCACAGAATTAAAAGGAAACTTGTTATGCCTGCAGGCTCAACCTGCAACTTTTGGGTACATAATATCCAGAATGATATCTGGGGTTATAAAAACCACTCAGTGGGATTCATTACAACAGTATCTTTCTGTATTATGAAAACAGGCATTTAAGAACAGGACAGTAGCAGCTGATCCCTGAAAATGCTGCTGCCCCTGCCCACAAACAGCAGAGCTCATGATTAACTTCAGTGACACTCAGCACTTAATTTATGACTCATTAGTGCTGTGTGGCAGTGTCATGGGCACAGCAATGCTCAGCCTATTATAAACTGTTACAGAGGACATGACAAGGTGTCATTTTCTGCCTACTTTTTGTTCCCAGCAGTTTTTCAAATTGTCATACTTCATAAACGGCTTTCCACAGGGAATTAAAGAAATTCCTGAGCAATTGCACCCTATCAGCCTGATCTGGTAGGAAAATGGGTATGCATGAGGAGATCATTTTCTTAAAGAAAAAAACCCACATAGGACAGTGTTTCTGCAGCTACCACTCATCCCCTCTGCAGAAATACAGGCCAATTATCTACCGCAGTCAACCTGCTCTAGCGGAGCCTAAGGCTAGCTACTGCCAAAGCCATCTTAGATGTTTACTAATATTCCTGCTTTTAGCAGGTATCTTTGCTGCCCTGTGTGAATGCTAAAGCGAACAACAATCCTAAGACTTGAGAGTTCAGGGTGAAGCCCAGACCTTTTCTAACCTACAACAGGGCTACAGAAACAAGGTAACTTCAAAGAACTCATCTACTTGTTAAGTGTACTATCATATCCACAATGCAAGACCAGATTTAACAAGTTTTCCTTTCCTTGACATCCTTGTAGTTTCCCTGAGTTGGTTGCCCCTTCTTAGAGAGGTCATAAACTCACTTTTTTTTGTCCTGAGTTCCAGCTAAAGCTCTCTGTTCAGACAGGCAGGTCTTCTTTCCCACTGGCTTGTCTCTTGGCAGATAGGGATGGCCTTCAAGATTTTCTTCTTGAAGCATGTCCAGCCTTCCTGGTCTCCTTTGCCCTTCAAGACTGCCTCCCAAGAGACTTTGTCAATCAGGCTCCTAAACAGGCCAAAGTCTGCCCTCCAAAAATCCAAGGTAGCAGTTTCTGTTGACCCCCTCCTTACTTCTCTGAGAATCAAAACCTCTATCATTTAGTGATTACTATGGCCAAGATGGCCTCCAACCACCACATCACCCACAAGTCCTTCTCTGTTTGCAAACAGCAGGTCCAGTGGAGTGCCTTCCCTTGCTGGCTCACTCACCACTCTGCCAGTGTGTTTTCATCTCCCACACACTCTAGGAACCTCCTGGACTGTTTCCTCTCTGATGTGTTGTATTTCCAGAAGACATCTGGTAAGTTGAAGAAGTAGCCCTCAAGAAGCAAGAGAAGCTTTCTCTTCACAGCTTTAACCTGGACCCTCAGTCAG
Source organism: Psittacus erithacus (assembly GCA_009867235.2). Taxonomy (NCBI): domain Eukaryota; kingdom Metazoa; phylum Chordata; class Aves; order Psittaciformes; family Psittacidae; genus Psittacus; species Psittacus erithacus. The sequence goes on along the minus strand of WYDI02033152.1, from coordinate 54,657 downwards.
CAAAGCACTTAAGCCTGGACTTTAAAGACATTAATTGTTCCTTTGATTCATATGAGACAATACAGATGTGAGAAGTTACTAACATTAGGCACTTTGTTGGAACAGAACTTCAAAGGATCCCATCAGTCACAAACATCTATATAATGTTGAATAAATAGGACAGGGCCTCCTCTGTAAGGATCACTGGGGTGGTACAAGTTAGTATGTACTACACTTCTTTCCAGAAACAAACATTTAATGAAACATTTGTTTCTGTCAACAACATAGACTTTGACACAAAAGATTAGATTTAAATGCCAGTCACCTGGTACATCACAGAATTGCAGAATGGTTTGGATTGGAAGGGACCTTAAAGCTCATCTAGTTCCAACCCCCCTGCCACGGACAGAGACACCTTCCACAAGACCAGGTTGCTCAAAGCCCCGTCCAACCTGGCCTTAAACACTGCCACGGACAGGGCAGCCACAGCTTCTCAGGGCAACCTGTTCCAGTGCCTCATCACCCTCAGTACAGAGACCAGTACATCCAGTAGTTGGACTCAAGTGTTTATTACCTCCCACTCACATAACCAGCCCTCCCTATTACATGTGCATATATATTCCTCTCTTTTAACAAAAAAAGGATATCTTGGGCATCAAATACTAAGAAGTAAACAGGATTTTAGCACCAGATAACCTTCTGTTACTCTCTTTGATTATAAAGATGACATTTTCTCAATTTCCTAAGTGAGTAGAATCTGTTTACCAAAACTTTTATTTCATGCTAAACAATGTTTTAAATTCTTTTGAAAAACTTTCAGGGTTTTTCAGATTATATGCAGGTTTCTGTGAAGAAAACCAACAAAACCACATTTTGAAGCACCTAAAATCTTGGCTGATGCAAACAGTAACCAAAGCAACATGTCAAAAACAAGCTGAAGTAACACAAGGAGGCCTACAGATCACTGACATCTTCCTGCAATCCCAACAGAAATCGTACATTCAGTTTTCAAGAGACCTTTAAAACCTTTAGCCTCTAAAATAAATCTTAGCCAGATTGTGACTGGTTCAAATGGTAACGATGGCATTGATTTAAATCAGTTTACGGCTATTAATATATGGCTATACAAACTGAGGATTTGAAGTCTTTAGAACCTTGGTGATCTCATTATTCTTCCACATGAAGCCTCCAGAGCTCCACAATGTGCTTGCTGAATATTACAGCATGTGCTTGCTCAGTCTATTAACCTAGGAATGTGTTTTATAGCAGCCTGTTAGAATTTATTTCCACATAAATAGAAAAAAGCCAAGCTGAGACTATGCTAAAAATCCTTGAGTCTGTGTTAAAAATCTTTGCAGTATATAAAAACATAATTGGGATGAACTTAAAACACTTCTGTTTCACAGTAGTGAGAAAAGAGGTATCACTGTTTGATTTTAGAGCTAAGGAGGGGAAGAATTATTATCTCATCTATGTGTAGCACTGAGTTTCAAGAAAATTCATTTATTTATTTACTAGGATACTTGAGTCTGTAAATGTTCCTTAGAACAGTAACTTCCAGCTAAATGCTACCAGCAGATGGATGGGAAAAAGGCTATCTAACAAAAAAAGGAGTGACAAAAGCATTCCAGAGCATGTATTTTCTTAGGAACACTCATGGAGGACCAGACCTTTTGCTACCACAATACAATCCAAAGTTATAGTACAGGAGGACACATTGCAGACTTAAGAGGTAAAATCTACAAGGTAAAGTCTACAGAGGAATAGGCACAGATAACAAGATAGCATCAAAGGAACTCATACCGCTAAACTGGTCTGGATGGGAAAATGTCAGCAGAGTTACTTCATTTAATACACTGCAATGGATTTTCAATCTGATATTTGGTAAATGGTGTTGGTAAACACAAAACATGAAATACCCTGAAGGTATTTAATGCACTGGACATCACACTCTTTCACACTCAGCTAGCCTGCAGCTGGACCAGCAGTACGCAACATAAGTACTATGGCAAATGTAGTCTTTCGCCTGCTTGCAATCAGCATTTGAACTGTCTGTAACGTTCACAAATATTTTGAGAGTCTTGACACAATCAAGGCATGTTTTGCTAAGGGATTTCAGCTTGTGTTTTATTTAAAAGCTCTTCATAGTTACAAGTATTATTCAGAATAACCGAAATTCTTAATTTCTCATACCTGACAGCCACATAGATCCACATCTGCTTGTGATTATGCCTGGAAGAGCTGCAGAGCTGCATAAAGGCTTTTTGTGAAAAAAAAGTAACAAAACTATGCAAAGAGGTTGTGTAAGGATTTTTCTGTTTCCTCCTACAGTAAAGATTGACTTTGCTTTCACAGGTGAATCTCAATTGCAGAGAAAGTTCAGCTAACCTTCCAAAACATGTGACTTGTCTTAAAGTCTTCCAGAACACAGGCTTAAATTCAAACGTCCCGAGTTTAACTGATATACATGCTCTATGTCTGTATTGGCAAATTAAATAGAGCCTGGTCACAGGCCAGAAAAACTGGAGAACAGTTGTCTTCACAGCTAAATGACAGAGCTGCAGCCCAGCACGGACAGAGCTTTTCCAGCTATGTCTGGGCTCTATTTAGGAGTTAGCATAATACAGGGACCATTCCTGTTAGTCCCAGTTGTTTGAGGACTAGCAGGGCTGGCCCTGGCACTATTTAGTTTACTACTATACACGTAGCCATGGAGTCTTCAAAAACGGTCTGTGAATTGTGACTGTTGGTGGTGGCCAGCAGACGCACAAGATCTACTTTACTGCCATGAGCTGCTGAATGTTTTGCTGACATTGAGCTGCTTCCAAACTAGAAGACATCAGCATCCTGATATGCATTTACAGAATGCATTGGTCTGACTCAGAGGTCTATGACACTAAGGCGAACACACAGTAAGAGCAGAAGGTAGTGGAATTTACACAGAAGTTGGCCCAGGTGTCCCACATGAGTATGGGCTCCATAATTTCATTTTGGGTTGAAAATCCAAACCATGAAAATCGGTGACATGAGTCACATCAACTTGGAATCAGAATTCCCCCTGCCTAGTTTACAATGGTGAAACATGCAAAACAAATGCATGTTTCTTTTAATGGTTTCATTGGTGTTTAGATAAATTAGCTATTAATTCCCATGTTGTGCATGTAGACTTCAGGATGAGAACAAAACGGCTTGGCATAATTAGACTTGTAGTATTACAAGATCATTGGTGCACTTTGAGTAGAGTTCTAAGCATAATGTGTTGCAGATATAACAAACACTGCCAGGTGAGGCAGTCATAAGTGTTTTAACACAATACCCCAAGCTTTGAGTTGTGGATAGGTCTTGAGCTCCATCAGGCTTTAACAAGCTCTCAGGCTTCAGGGATAGATTCTGCTTTCACAATTTAAGAAAAAAGGAGCCTTGGAGTGCTTTGATATTTTCCATTCACAGGAGGTAGATCAAACAGACTGAGAGCAGAGTTAATATTTTAAATATCACAAACATTGATTTAAAACACACTGCAAAAGAACCTTTTTTTCATTCATTCAGCAACAGCTTGAATATGTCTGACTGCCTGACTGCCTGTGCTATCTAATGATGCTTCCAAACATGGGCCACAGGTTTAGCGCAGATTCTGAATCTGCCTTTTCCTTGCATCATTACAGTTTTCAGATATGAGACCAGCTCGACAGGTAAAGCACCAGAATCCTAAATTTAGACAGAAACAAAAATGATGACTTGAATCACTTGAGGTTTGTTTTTAAAAAAAGTACCCATCTTAAAAAGGTATCTTTACCTTATTAATACATTTAGAGACTTTTGGCCAGAAGGGTTAATTCTGTGGAAAAGAATTGCAAAATAATACATTGAAAACTGCAAAGATGAAACTCTGAATTTAAAAAGATGAGAGAATCCTATTTTCTTTGCATTTCCCATTTAACATCTCATTACCTTGTCAACTACAGATGACATTATACTACTCTGGCTACCAGGACTAGTATCCTAGCGACCTTAACCCGAAATTGGTTTTCATACGGAAAGTCCCTGCAGACAGATTTTTTGTTACAGTTACACTGCCTCGGTTTTGATATTCCGTGGTGTAAAATTCCCTTCTATTTCTTCTTCCTAGTTAAAGCTAGAAAGTGTAATGAAAACATGACCCAACCCAACTGGACTGATTGGCTTAACACTGTATGTCCACTATCCCATTGTGGTTCTCTATGGGCTAGGTCATAACAGCATCTAGCTGGGCACTGGAGACTGGCCTGCCACAGTGAGACAATGTCAAGTGCCCTCTATTGCATGTCTAAAGATCTTCCTACTGCATTGTTTTAGCTGGTTTTCCTTTACCTCTCTGCTCGGATTTTGTATCTGAGAACAAAATAGGCAATTAGGCGCAGAGAGAAGAAGAAAATTCCAAGAACAATGAAGTCCAGGTAAAGTTTGGCATTTTCTACATCCAATTCTCTCAGAATGGCCTCTGATTTTTGAAAATGGCAAGTGTCATCTTTGTCACAATGCAGGTCTTCTCGATCCAGTCCATAGATGGAGAGAATAACTCCTTCAAACCCGTATCTGGAAAGAAGAAAGACGGATTACAAGGAAAAGTCCTGATGATCTGTTTAGAGGTACTCCACCAGCAATAAAATCCCTATAACAGCTCGGCTGAAACACTGAACTACTGAGTAGTTCAGCATTGTTCTGACACGTGTATCAGGGCAAGTTCTATCCATGTTACAATCAAGCAAATCACATCACTAGTATTTTACATAAGATTGAAAAAGGACAGGAGTTCTGCCTTCAACTGCTTCCAGCTAGGATATAATGCAATTTCTCCAAAGAAAATGTTAAAATAGAGAGCAGACAAATTTCAGCTCTTATTCAGGAATTCCCCTTTTAAAAGTGACATAATTAATCCATTTTCCTCTTAAATAAGCAAAACCAGGAACACAATTATGGTTTGAAGTCAGAAACATATTCAAACAGGCATCAATCTAGAATGCTTCTGCTCTTTCCTTCCATGCACTATAGTTTCACTAACAATGCACAGTTCCCACATGTCCCCTGGCACCGGCTGCAATTACCATTTGAGTTCGTGAGCAGAGTGCGGAGAGGGCTTCAGGAGACCCCACAAGGGCTGGACAATGGCTTACAGCCTCATCTTGAATTCTAGCTACTAATTCAGGGGGTGTGGTCTCATTATCATTTGTAGGTCTCTGTGTAAGACCTCACTTGCTAAATGAGAGGTTACTTTAGCTTGGGCTTTCTCAGTAATAGCGCAGCTTGGGCAGGGTGGGGAAAAGGAGGATAAGAAAATTCTCCTCGCCTAATTTCAGCTACAAATATTTAAGTGTCTTGTCTAAACTAACCCTCCATGCCAGCCTCCAGAGGTTTCCTCATGGCAATCATCCCATCTAATGATAGCTGTCTCAGACTGCAACAAAGACAGACATAAATGGGATATAAGGTGCCTATGGTTCTTAAAACAGTAGTTTAGATTCAAGACAACAGAAATCCCACACCTCTTGTGGTAGTGCTACTGCAAAACTTAAAAACAGGTCTTTATCCAACAAGTCTACCTATGATAGAGCAGTGATAAACACAAAACTGTCTTATATATAAGGTGCTGGCATTAATTTCTCAGTTGGGCATACTTATCCCTATTATTTCAGATATCCACTACTGCAAAATCTAGGCAGATTTGCATGCTGTGCAATTTCACTGAATTCAAGGAGACTGACATGGACTTGTAGCCAATAATTTTGGCCACAAATACTAAATGCTCCTATTTATTTCACATCATATACAACACAAAATGCAGTGAGAGAATGTGTCATACGTCACATGTAAATTCATACTCCAAAAGAATGTGCTGTGAACATAGTCTTTTTGGTACCCAAAATAACCAACCAAACAAGCAAAGGTAAACATACAGCATTTCCAGATGGGAGGTTAATGGTCTTTCTAGCAGTACCTGACATAGGAAATGTAGGACATCCACTGGAGGTATGTTGGGATGGTATCAAAGCTAACAAAAAACCCAGAGAACAGAAGCACCGGAATGGCAGTAACTGGGCCCACAAAAGTGGCCACCTGTGAAGAGAAAGAACAGACGAATCTCCTGTCAGACAGCCACAGAAAAAAATTAACTTCCTCTTTCATCTGATGTCCTGACCTCCAGCAAGGAAACCAGACTTTGACAGAGCAGTCTTTCATTATGGCAAATCCTCTGTTCTGTGTCAAACCCACATAGGCAGTGCAAACTTACTCTTTAAGCACTGGGGACTGAAGCCATTCAAGTCCTTCTTATAATACGACTCCCCAGAATTATCACAGCTCCAAATACTACGAAATTACTGACTTATTTATCTATGTAGACAAGATTTCTTGTGAGGGGAAGGGTAGATGCTGTTAATGGAGAAAAAGGGGTTCCTCTCATCTTCCTAAACCCTTTACTAGTTGACAAAGCTGCTGTGCTGGGATCTGTTTTTTGAAGGACTTGAACCCATTAAGAAGTTTACAGAGTAAGATGGGCACTCTGACTCCCTTGCTCCTCTGGGTATGAGACCTTTCTTTCTAAATATTATCCTTTCTCACTTCCACTGAGGACACACAGACCTCCCTCCTCATTAAACCCACATGAACAGTAGCTTCAACCAGTCGGTCCTAAAATGTTGTGAAGAGGATAAGAAGCATCTCCAGCTGGGTGGCTTTGGTGGGGAAGATAGATCTTGACCCAGCTCCAACCTGTCCTCTCTACATCCCCTCCAGGGCAAAGGTACAGGTATCTGAGAGAGCAGAAACACAGAGATCGCACAACAGGGCTATGCTGGTCTCCACAGGGTGGCACAGAGAGGGAAGCAAATATTCTACTGCAGAAACAGCACCAATGATAGCATCAATGATAGCATCAATGTATGCTAACGTCAGTATCACCCGTTATTATAAGCACGACAAAACAGTTCTGCTGTGGAATGGTCACCACAGCACATCTCCTGCCATGAAGCAGAATGGAGCTAGCTTCCAGTGTGACAGTCATACCAACAGCTGCTTCTCTCCCTCCTTATGTAGAAGTTGAATATCTTGGGCAAGCTTTTTCTTATCTTGCCTCCTGCAATCTTTTTGTGTGTGTTTGGAAGAACACTCTCCCAAGCTCCTGATTCTCATGGCCTACCTCCACTTTGTAAATGCATAGAAATGCACCAGTCCCACAGTTCTAGGACCTACTCAGCCTGGGATGAATAGCAAATGGATAACCTACTCAAGGAGGGACAGGCACAGCTGCACTCAAATGGGGAAAGGAGCCTCATATCCAGTGTGTGTATATGCTATTTAAGCTGATGCCAGTGGAAAGCATAGAGTAGCTGTATCAGACCAAGACAACTTTTTGTCTGTCATCTCTCAACGAATGTCCTGGGGACACAGCAGCAGTCATACTAAGCAGTGTTAGGAGACAGCAGGGCTCTTGTGAAACCACAAAACACCATCAGTACCTGGAGGGATGTAGAGGCTGCCCCTATGAGGAGACCCAGTGACTGAGCCACCAGGGATGTCATAGTTCCCAGGGCTGCGAAGAGGACAAATCGGAGTGCATCAGATGGCTGTGAAGTCATCCAGTACACAATACTGCAGTAAGCCACAGGAAACATGATCTGCAAGGAGATACCCTTGGAGTTAGTCTATTAAAGCCAAATATTTGCTGTTACTATGACTAATAACAACATGGGGATTTCTAATGAATCCCCATCTCTAAGCCTTTCCATTACATGACTGGAATGGCTGAGAAAAATACATGTATCTGTCAGAGACTATGATATATATTGTACTACTTGGGCATTAGAAAACAGATCCCATTTGCTTATAGCCTTCTCCAATTCCTCTTCTCCAAAAAAAGAAGATAGTAACCTGTTTATTAAAATAATATTGGGTCAGATCTAGGCTTTTGTAAGGGTGCTTCTGATTTGGACCTGAAGCTTCAGCACACACATATGGACAGTTTCTCCACTATTCAGATGAATGAAGTAGCAGTATTAATCTCTTTGGCAAGTGGACCTGCCATGAACTTAAATGGTTCTTGTTTTATTGAAGAGCAGAGCATATACCTGAAAAGGAACATCAGCCATGGTTTTGGCGAGATAGTAGGCTTTCAGGCTGTACCAGTAGTTCAGATGCTCTCTAAGAAATACTCCCATCTCAAGAGGAACTACAGAGAACACAAATTAGTAAATTAGGTTGTCAGCATGCAATATTGTTGCACATAATAACATAGTTTATCCCTATCTAAACCTGCACTGCTGCAGTCTCATAGTGGGTCTGGTACTCTGAGGCCTTTAATAGACCAGCCAAAAGTTTCAATGATCTGTAATGAATATGAGAGGTCAGGTACTCACATGTAAGGACAGTTGGCATCAGTGCAGCAAACATTAGAAACAACATGGAAAAAAAGAGGAAGCCAGAGTTGCTGAGGACTTTCTTAGCTTCATTGCCAATGCCTAAGTAAAGCAAGCCGATGAGCAGCCCAATACCAATGTGTGAGGTGATACGCAAGTGCGTCAGGACCTGCAAGCAAGGGAAGAGTAGTATTTCTCATCAGAAAGTCTATGCTCAAAAACCAATGGTAATATGACTGAAATCAGATATACAGATTGAAGAAAAGGAGTACTTACGCCCAGAAGAGCTTATACAGAAATCACAGAATCACAGAATCATAGAATAGTTAGGGTTGGAAAGGACTTTAAGATCATCAAGTTCCAACCCCCTGCCAAGGGCAGGGAAGCCTCACAAGAGACCATGTTGCCCAAGGCTCTGTCCAGCCTAGCGTTGAACGCTGCCAGGGATGGAGCATTCACACTGCTCATTTCCTTCTGGCAAACTAGGCTTCAGCTAAGGAAAACTTACTGTAATGAGCTTCCCAGCATCAATCAGACACCTGGGTATTTGAGTTAGAAAATTTCTTCCTGTAAACTCAGGCAGAAACTGCAAATGCTGCAACCTGAAACCTTCCTGACAATGTCATGGAGCCATCGGCCTTCATTCCTCAGGAGGAGACTTTCTCTCTAACTAAAAGATAACCTTCCTAGAGCAGAAGAGAGGCAGAAAAGGTACTTCAGGCTTATCTAGACCAAACTAACTTAATCAGGCATAAATTATCCTTCTACAGCATTCCTACAAGATGTATGGAAAAAAAAAGAAATAACATTTGGAACAACTGCAAGCCTTTACAGTTGAACAGGAAGAAAAAAAACAAAACCAGCACTGTTCTTCAATCTCTACATCAGAAAATAAATTACAGTTTCCCCTTGATGGGGATGAGGACAGGATCATATGATCATGGTTAGTGCTTGCACACCTATGAGACATGCTTTCCAAGTGTACCAGAGACTCATCAGTTTGTTGAACAATGTGGACAATGTGAAGCTGTATGCTTGCTTTGGATTACAGAAGCCCTCCCACATGAACATGTCAATTTATTTTTGACCGGCTGTTCACAACGAAGATGGTACAGTTAAAAGCAAGACTGAAAGATCAGTCTCTTTCCTTTGAAATTCTGTGATAATCTTTATGTATGGGCTGTTGAATAGGACTTTTAAGGTGTATTATACTACCTCAAAACCAACTGAACAGACCTTTTGGATACAAAAGATATTATAAAGGCAGTCTTACCGAATCCCTCATGATGGTGAGAAAAGTTCTTTTGAACAGGATACAGAACTGGGTTAGGCAGCTGGCAGAGAAGCTATGACAGCCTTCTGTAGAGGAGGAATCCTGCAGAAACACATGAACTTCTTTCTTTGCAGTATCTTGCTTAGTTTTCATTCACAAAAACCCACTCCTATCAGTTATGTGTGCCCAGAAACCTCCCCCATTGAGCAAGGATTTAAATTCTCTCCCTCTCCCAGCTTCAAGCCATGCCCATTAGTTAGTTGTGACATATAAAATACCTCTTCAGAAGGCCTGTGCCAGAGGAAGGGATTCAACTCATTCTCACCACCAACATCTCTCTTGTAGTCTGTGTCACACATCCTTTCCCGTACTGCCCTTACCAGCCGGCCATTCTGGTCTCCATATTCACCAGATACTACTTCCATAACTACAAAAAAATAGAAAGCAAGTTATTGACTTACACTACTCACCAGTTGCAAGCCTCATTATTAGATCCCCTTGATTCAGCAGCATTAACAGAAACAGTTTTGTCTAGAACAGGCTCTAAAATGCCACATACAAATTCATACATATAAGCACATAGTTTAAATGAACCTTTCTATAAACCTTCAGAGAGTTTTCATTTTGGAAGTTAAATGAACCATTTTAGGGGAACGGCAGTGAATATGGGATAGTCTTGGTAACAGCAAATAACAAAAGCCAAAATGACTGATTCTTTGAAATTAAGAAACAACAATCAAAAAAACTCTCAATGGTATTGGCTGTACAATAGTACAGTGGTATTGCTCAAGATGAAAAAAAAACCCAGAATACTGGAGCCACTTTGAAATCACTAAGATTAATTACTAAGAATTTTATCTTTCATTCCCTGGGCCTGGACTTCCACCATTAAGAAATACTGACTAAAGTTTACCACTAGATGGCATTCAAATTACTTAGAAAAAAACTAAGTCATTCTATGTCGAATTTTGGTACATATATGTATGTATACATGAATGTATGTAGACACACACATATATACACATATGTATATATGTACCAAAGTATAAAACACACCATGGACCCCATTACCCTGAAGGTGCTAATCAAATACAAAATAAATGATATACACTATTCAAATTGTCCTTACCAAAATCTGCTGGATTGTGGTAGGTTGGGCAATTCAAACCCAAATCTCTCAAGTATGGGACAAGGTTTACCACCTTCCCACGGTAAATGCATTGACCTTGACTTAAAACATAGAGCTGGAAAACAAGGCAAAGAAAAGAAAGAAGAAAAAGATAAAACCCCATGAAATAGAATGCAAATATTTGAACCTAATACCTGTATGATAGCAATCCACTAACATAGTGGCCTCTTCCTGTCCCACTGGTAAAAGACCTTGGGAAGATCTGTCACCACTTGGAACTGCCTTTGCATAGAATTATAACTAATGGAAAATTGTATGTTTAAGGTTTGACTTCCGCAAACATTCCCTTCAGGACTTAAAGCACATTATAACACAGAAACAGGCTAATTGCAGCAGACACATGCTAAAAATATACAAGAAACACATTATGGATATTTTGTGCTGGAAGATGAGGCTGGTGAATGCAAGAATTGAAGGAACAGCACAGCAATGGGAAACAGCTTGATTATTCTTACTTTTAGCCACACTATTGACTTTCAGTAAACCTCCTTGCCACACTGACAATCTGCAAGAGCTTGTTCACCTATAGTGTAGTAGGTCTTTTCTTAGCTCTCACAGATCTAATTTAAGTCACCTAATAAGATTAAAGTAAATTTAAATTTAACCTAAACACACATGGTCCACATCCTGTTGGGTTGGAGAAAAGCTCTCCAACTGCACTTCAACTATTACTATCTCATATGAATAAACTCTTCTAAATTTACACTTGAGTAGCTAGGATGAGAATGTGTATTAGCAACATTGCAGACATTGGCACTAAAGCTCTCTTGCTCTTAAATTAATTTAATTTACTCTACTCACATCCCAGGAGCAGTGGTGGGTGAAGGGGTGAAAACCACAAGTGCAATAATCATAATTTGAGAAATGTACCAGCCAGATTCTTTACAAACATTATGTGTAAATAATGGAAACAGGCAGAGAAGAAGAAAAAAACATAATCAAAAAGTATATTTTGCTCTTATTTAATTTCTTTATTTGATTTGGAACCATAGACTAGAATTATCCATGATTTTACCTGAAGAGTGTAGCTCTGAAAATACAACCTACCTAAACCACACATAAAGAGAAAGAGTTTGAAAACAATACCTGATCGAACAACTCGAACAGTTTAGCACTGGGCTGGTGAATTGTGCAGATGATGGACCTGCCACCCTGCGCTAAAGCCTTCATCAGAGAGACAACCTGAAAACACGATGCACTATCCAAGCCACTGAATAAAAAGAAATGTTTGTTATCCAGAAGTCCATAGGCACCATTCAAAGCAGAACACATATTTGCTACTTTTGTCTCTCACTATAATAATTTTATAAATTTTCTCTGTAGCAGTTTAATTTTATCATATGCCAACCTTATGCTTTTATTTCTCCATCAGTCTTTTCATTAAGTTGGAAGCATGCCTGAGAATGAAAAATAGACTATTCTCAAAGCTGCCTTAAGCGACTTCTACATTTTAGGACTGCAGATTTAAATGCTCCAGACTTTAATGAATAGATACATATTCATAGCTCTCCCAGCCTTTCCTAGACTGATCACAGAATTTGATTCTAAATATGCCACACTCATTATTAAAAGTCACACTTTAAAGCGCTTATATTCAAGCTATCTTTTCTTGAAAGAAAGCAAACTCATGCCACAATCTGAAAACATCTTCCTCTCTCCCTTCCTTCCTGTTTCCGTTTGCGCCCCTTAAAAATCATTTGTCCCATGGTCTGGCAGTTACAGAAGTGACCCAAGGCACTAAGCACTTAAATTATTTCTTGTGGCATTACTCAGTACTTACAGGCAACAAAAAATGAGCCTTTTCCAAGGACTTAAGAGGTGAATAACCTTTCTGCAGCACTGTTCTACTATATAAAGCAGTATTTGTCTATCTTTAATTTTTGGCCTTGAAGTACCTGGTTGGTTCATCAAAAAACATGACAGGAGGATTGTTCACCAGCTCCAAAGCAATGGCAAGACGCTTTCTCTGGCCTCCAGAAAGACTCCCAGTCCTCGTATTGGCACATGTCAGCAAACCAAGGGCTGTCAATATTTCCTTTACCTAGAGGAAACACAACAATGCATCATTCAAATTTGTTACATAGAAGAAAAGCCTCTTTATTGATTTTCATGGAGTATGTAAACTAGCTCATGACTTTGTTTCACAATCCATATACCAAAGACTTTTTCCATCTAATGTAGGGTTTACTAGATTCAGTGGGGCTTAACAATCTACCATTTACTATTTTAACGCAAATTCTACTTTTTTGCCCTATATGACCTGTCTCAGTAAGGAAGCCCTGCCTGTGAAAATGAGTGGAAACCAATTCTTCCCCATCACCGCTTGGATATGGCACAGATATCAAAACAGCTCTGCAGCATGTGAGAAGTTATTACAGAGTGAAACCAAGAAGCTCCTTTCAACAGAACTTCTAGGCTCCATGTAGAGGGGACTGGAGAACTTTGTAAGAAAAACAGTGGTTTCTATAAAGCAATGGTCTGTTCTTATCCCATCTGTCCTTCACAGACTACTCTTTAAAAGGCAGACACTGATTTTAAGTGTTCCATTCTCCTCAGAGCCAGTTCAGTTGTCACACAGACTCTCAGATGTTTGGGATTTCCTCAAGGCACAGCCTCAGGAAGGGCACAGCTTGTCCCACGATCTTAGGAGCAAAAGAAGATAAATCCCAGCTACAATGAATTTTTTGGTTTCAGTGATTGTAAATCTGGCCTGGTATTCCTGTATGAGGAAAATAGCTCTTTGGCATCAGTAAAAACATGAACATAAAAATGAGTGAATCCAAGCTACCTTGCTCATGCAATTAAAACCTCTACCACTTAAAAGGTAGAAAGAAAGCCCAGATATTTAATACTTCACTGAAGTATGGGAAGAGGAGACTGCCATTTTTTGAAGTGATGTTGCTTGTATGGAGGGAGTTTTCAAGAAAGGGTGGCTGACATGGTAAAAAACTGGTTAGACCAAGTAGGGCCTGACCCTGCATTTGTCCTGATTTTCATTTCTAGGAGCTTCCAGTGACAGGGAGTGAAAAAAGAATCAAACCCTACTAACCCTCGTCCTCAGAGAGAGGAGCCCAATGACATCCTTCCCTTATCTCTAGGAAAGATGCTACGGGACATGAGCAGCACTAGCTAGGTCAACTGGTTTAGTGGAAGATTTTTCACTTGTCCCTATTTTAAACAAGCATCTGTAATGGTGATAACACAAATTCATAATATTTATCTATGGTAAACATTTACCTTACAATTTACAACAATAAAATGAATTATGTAGTCCAGCACAGGCCAGTAACACTAACTGGAAAATGATTGCCCTTCTGGTATGTCTTGAATAAAGGCAAACAGCAAAGGTTTTTCCCTCAAAGAGTTCTTTGTAAATACAGTGACAGAGTGGACAAGTAAACTGACTTGCTTGGCCTAGCTTACTAAAGTGTAAATGAATTAAGACTTTCAAAGTACAAATAAACTTAACAGCTGTTTCTAGACAAATGCATTTTCCAGTAAGAAAAAATCTGTGGTTCGTTTATTTAAAAAACCTAAAAAATTGAGAGAATCAAGCAATCTTAAACTGCCAAAGATACGCTGATTTTTAAGGGTCTCTGGGATTGAAGAAATGCCAAACGTTCCAATTCCGAAATAAATACATCTGAGGTTATGATTTATTCTATCATTACAAGTCCACCGCAATTCAGTGTTAGATAAAAATATCTGCTTTACAGATCTCACTTCATGGACCTCTTTGACATGCCCAGAAATTCTCCGTTTGATGGGCACTATACATACCATTTCTCTCCTGCCTTCATCTTTCTCTTGAAGCTTCAGATGAGCAGATACCTGCAATGCAACACAATGGAATTTGATTTTTAACTGGTCTGAAGCACAACAACCAGTTACAGCAGATGTCTCAGGCACAACATCCCAACGTACTGTGTTTAAACAACTTTCAGGAAAGTTTAAGTTGAACAATAATGTTCAAATGACAAGCATCACATATGCCTGTGCACTAGGTAACTGACATAATCTGATTTAAGCTATCACTCAAGCATCTGACAAAAAAACATATTAGAAAGAAAGGACATTCTGCAAGTCAAAGAGCCTGGGAGGAAGATGAGAGACTCACGTCTTTTGCATAGCCACTAACTCCCCAGGCAATGCTACAATCACAGTTTATTGGTGCTTCATCCATATTCTAAGGATAACCAAACTGCCATTCTCCAGCATGTGAAAAAATGAGTACAGACATGAATAAATCTTGTCAACGATGTCATCTGCTGTCCTAAGAGGCAGCTCTACAAAACATTACGATTAACCCTTATTAGAAGCAATTAAACTGTTAACTAATTATTTTTGTCAGGCCCTGACTGATTAATTTAGACAGCAAGTATCATCTGGGACCAATTCTACAAAAGTGGTCCTATGGGTTTCTGAGTAGAATGTTCATGTAAACAAAAGAGAAGAAAAACTTCCTCACGGAGAAGAGCCTCTGCAGGAAATTAGCCACATAAAAACTACTGTGATTTCTTCTGGCCTTAAAACTTGTGAGCTGATGCTGGCATACAGTATGAGCAAGCTTAGCCTTATTTTGATAACATCCTCTGAGAAAAACTGCCTTGTTCTCTCATCAACAGGCATTTCAAGACTGATTGGTCAAGCTGGCAATTAGTAAACTTCTTAATGCTATGAAAAACAGTAAGAAGAATTTACGTTTCCTGTAAGTCTTGAGATTATTCTGTTCCTGTTGGCTTCCTGCAAAGAACTGGGAGAGATTTTATGCAATATCTTTATTTTAAAATAGGCACAGAGGAATAGAAGTAGCAGAGAGACCACGCTCAAGTCAAAATAGCAGTCAGAACATGGAAGATGGGGAGACAGGGAGAGACAAGGATACTCATCCAGCGCACTAAAAAGACTCATTCTGTGCAGAATTTCAGGTTCCATTCTCTAGAAGGTCTAAAGAGTAGAGCTTTAGATCTTTCAAATCATACTGCTGGTCACAAACTGAATACGGTAAAGCTAAGGGAGCTCAGACAACCCCTAGAAGGATGAGCCTGAAATGGAATTCAAGGCATCATCAAAGTCCAAGCACTTTCATTGACTGAGATCAGATAAAGATAACAGCTTGTGCCATTACCAGGAATAAGAACATATGCACAGGACACAAAGATTTTTCCATTTTCTCCATCCTGAATGAATGAGAACAAGAAACAAAGCTCACCATCATAGCTTCCTGGACAGTCAGATGAGGAAGAAGCATGTCATCTTGCATGATATAGCAGGAGACTTTGCGAAAAGAGCGTAGGTCACGAGGCTGTCCATTGATGAGAATTTCTCCTTTCATTCCTGTCTCTCTGAAAGGAACCAAGAAAATGAACAGGAGTGAATCTTGCCTTCACTTATGCTGTCACAGGCCTCGCTTCAAGTGTGTATAAAATATGATTTAAAAAATAGCACAGATGTAAGGCATTGAGTCAGATTTGTTAAACAGCTAGAAAGGACAAATTTTTTGTGCGTGTGTTTTGGACTTTAAATTGCTTCTTATCATTGGATCAGACTTGTTAACAGATATATCCAAAGTGACCAGAACAGGACAAAAAGAAAACATGTAAGCAGTAAGAATCTCATTCAAAATCTGTGAAACACATGTTTTTGTCATACACTGGGGTAAGATTTCTTCTGCTGTTTTCTCCAAGGAGCCATCAGGCTAGCTGATCTTATCTTACTTGGGATTTTCATTGTTACTGACCTGTATCCTGCCAGAATGTTCATGAGTGTTGACTTCCCAGCTCCTGAAGGACCCATAATTGCAACAAGTTCTCCACTGCTGAACTTCCCTGAAATTCCTTTCAAAAGGGTCTTATAGCCTGAAAGGAGAAAGAAAAGTTTGCTGAACCCTTCTCAATCATGTTTGGGGAGCAACGAAAGTTCATTTCCACTAAACAATGATGACAAACAGGCATTAGCAGATACCTAATGAGAGGCTGATACTAAGATCAACACACTGCAGTAACTATCAAAAGTCAAATTCTGAGTGGCAGCAGCAGCCTCCTCCTACTACACAAGGATCATGTTAAGATTACAGGATCAAGCACTCTTGATTAGCTCTAGGAAAATTTCTGAATAGGGCTAAGAAGCCTTGCTGCCATTTTATAAGCGTCTTCTCAGAGTATTTTACTAGGAGGCTGGCATTTCCATTAAAATACCTAGAACATCACAGGTAACATTAACTCCACAGCCTTGGAGTAGACTGCCTTCCAATCACTGCAGTTTCAAAGCCAAAATTCTGCCCTCTCACCAATACAACAACTTCTTGGAGAGTCACAGCCACGATCTCAAAGGCAAAGCCCCATGCTTTCCTCCATTCCCCCCTAACAGAGGTATGACAAGAAACACAGCAAAAAGAGACATAAAGAGGGACCATAAGGACTCTCTTACCAGAGGAACTGTAAGACAGGGAGACTGATCATAATAACTCTGTAAAAATAATTCCTAGGGAAATACTTACTCCAGATTAAGAACATGCAGGGTTTTTTCTCATTTAGATTAACCCACCTCAGAAGGTCGTGCCACAATAATAATGTCCCAGGCAAAGCTGCTCCAGAATAACCAAATCCAAATATCTCACCTTATTCCTGAGTAAATTACTTTTGTCAATAAACCTTAATTTAAATCCCAAACTCCCTGTTGATCTAGGTGTAAGCAAACTGGACTCCAATGAGAATTCTAGATTTGGACTTAGTTGCTTTCATCTTGTCCTGTGTGTTTCCCATTTTACGGCATAAGCACACTGTGGGGAGTGTGGAAAGAACCCTGACTGGCACATTTAAATTCTTAATGGTCTCTTACCCTTTTATTTTTTTGCTTGCTTACTTTATTTTAATTACCAGTGCTTTTATTTAAAACTTTTAATAATAAATAAGTTAAGTAAGGTGTCAAAAACCAATCTCATATTAAAACCAAAAAGAAGAGTAGAAGATCTATTTCAATGCAGTGTTGGGATCTGGCAATCCATTTTGCATACGCAGGCAGCATTTATATTCCACATGTAAACTTCTCCCAGTCCTGCAATTATCATTAGCACAGGTTGTATCTGGATATTGAAATGCTGTAAAAAAAATAAATCACATTATATGCAAGCTCCTAGAAAATGAATGGTGGATTATATTCTTCTGATTTCTCTTTCTTCCCAGCTCCACAATTTCGTGCTTTCCTTTCATCGTCGCTTAGCGCTTTTTATTCTTTTCTCTAGTCTCAGTTCATACTCTTTCAATGCCACAGTGAGAAAACTTTTGCACCAAAACCATTAATGTTATACTGCCATGAAGCCTCCTAAATCCACAGCAAATAACCCTTGAGTATTCCCCAGCCCAGGAGCAAAGCAGTAGCCACAAAAACTCTCTCTAGAAATACCTGATCCTATTTTTTTCCACAGCAAATATCCTAGAAAATGTAACTGACCAAATCTATCAAAGTAATCGGGTTTTTAAGTGCCTTTTTAAAAAACAGTAATTTTTCACTCTAAAATCCTGTCCTGGACTGGAATAAAACTGCTTGTTTGGAAGCTATGCAATATTATGGATATGAAAACAGCATCGTAGTCACACTGCCTGTTAATGGCAGAAGTCCTAGGAACAAAAGCAAAGATGATCTATCAAAAGGAACAGCTATTTTGAAGAGAGAAATCCATGAGAACTTATCCCTCATGTCAATGTCACCACCCAAACCAGCATTTGAAGGAAAAGTGTGAGGAAGAGATGAGACCTTTCAAACATGACAATATTTATTTAATCTGGAGAGGGACCTTTTACAGGGGCATGTGGCGACACGACAAGGGACAGGGGTTTTAGGCTGACAAGGTGGGGAATTTGGATTAGATGCTGGGAAAAAGGTCTTTACTATTAGGGTGGTGAAACAGTGCCACAGGTTGCCCAGAGAATTTGTGGCTGACCCATCCCTTTCAAGGTCAGGTTGGATGGGGCTTTGAGTAGCCTAGACCAGTGGAAGGTGTCCCTACCAATGGCAGGGGGTTGGAACTGGATGAACTTTAAAGTCCCTTCCAACTTAAACCGTTCTATGATTCTGTGATAAATGTGACCTACAGAGACAAAGTCCTTTACACTATCCCTTAGGTGTAATGACAACCAGCTACCTCCCAAGCCTATTAAACTTGTAAGGGACTCAAACACTATACTGTACCATCAATTATTTATATGATGCACCCACCACACGAACAAGTTATGTACAGCTGGGAAACTCTCACACCGGTCAAAAGCTGGCCAAGTTGGCCTGTCATTAACTTCCACTGGGATAGGATTTCTTTCACCAGGTCCCATGTGTAGTGCACAGGGTAAAGTACACACTGGTGTCCATCTCTGTTCCATCTGCCCCACAAAGCAGTTCAATACGATAGAACATCACATGGCTACTCCATTACGACAATTTCTATTGTATGGAAATCCGACCCAGATTGCTGGGGTAAAGACTTCTTGTCAGTTTCATAATAGTCAACTCATGGGGAGTTTCACTATCAGGACAGTAAATATTGCTCAAACTTATAGGGGAGCATAACGAGTGTGTATTGCTGTGAATACTGAGGGAAGTACAACCTAAAATACACCTCACAGTCTGAAAACATGTATCAAAATGCATACCATTACCTAAAACAGAAGCCTTTCCTCTCACTACACGAGATTTAACATTACATCCATTAAAGTCACTTTTCCAAACATAATTTCATAAATGATAACCAGTTTACATTTAACTGCAGTATCTTCCCCCTCATTACCTGCACTTGTTTCTGCCCCTCTGGTGTAATTTTAAGTATCCTACACACAATGTTAAATCAGAGCAGGACACATCTCTGCAACTCATTTGCAAAACAGCAGAGGAATATGATTTATGAAGAAATAGAAAAAAACTTATGAATTTTAGATCAGGATCTCAATCACTGGCATTTTAACTTACTACAAACTCAAAACCATCTCTTCTTTTGACTGGAAGCACATATGAAGCCTTTCTATTACAAAGGTTAATTTAGCAAACCCACAAAAGGATTTGACATTGTAGCTGTAGTGTGGTGCCCAGTATAATCCTTTATAAGGAATTAAAGTCCGTAAGTAACTACAGCCTTCTCTTTCAGAATATTGAGGCTAATCTTTAACTGAATCAGTTGACCTAAAACTTCTATATTGGCCACATGTCTTTCACGAGAAACAGATTATGCATTTGGAGGGGACTGTATTCTTACAGTACAGGGACTGTTTTACAGCCATCTGATATATATTAGGAATTTCTGACCACCTTCAATCCCAGTTTACCTGACCCACCTCATTTTCCTTAGGCCACCAGCTCATGATCCATGCAGTCAGTTTTAGTACCCCAGAGTTTAATGAGAGGCTGAACCTCAAAGCAAACTCACTCCAAGATTATATTACAGCCAAGATTATATTACAAGCATATTACAAGATTATATTACAAGCATATTACAGGCCGTTCAGTTTGAGCAGCACAGCGCCCATCTCTTTTTGGACTGGACTTACATCAAGACCACATTTAGCATTGTGACTTTCAGTTACTTCTCAAAAACCTGTTTTAAATTACAATGCAAAATAGCTTGAATGTTTTCAGTTTTCCAGCTTTCCCTCACAGAGTTACTGAGACCTCAACCTCAAAATGTATTTAGGGACGGAGGTGTAACAGAACCCAAATACCATTTTTCAGGAACTACCTGAAATACAAATTTGTCAAGAGGACATTAATACGCCATCACCAATCAGAATAAGCACTCAGCATCCTTCTCACGCCAACATGCTAAATATAGAATACAAAAAGTAAGAAATCAAAGCTGAAACAGAAAATTCAAGTTATGCAAAATTTTCTGGTCTTAATTTCACCTCACATTATATTCCAGAGTTCAACTGCTTCTCCTGAAGAGTGAAATGTGTTTTGTTTTCCCATGTTATGATTTCCCATGGAAAGTAAACTCCAGGCACTGTGATACTAGACCGGATCCATAGCCAGAAACACATGACAAGCCTGAACAGACCCCTATTCAAGAGGTAGATTTCCCTCACTTCTGGGCTGCAGCACAGAGCCCACAGCAGCCCCTTCTTTAATGAGCTGATAGAGGGTGACCTCTTGTCTTTGATGAAGATGCTAAGGGAGTTCTTGTTGCTCAAGTCACCAAAGTTTTTGCTAATGTATTCAGCAAGGGAGAAACGTGCTGATGGTTTTATCTGCTTCCTCATGGATTTTACAAGGATTTCTGGGAAGATTTGGTTTTACAATTCTCACAATACTTACGATTAATCTGGAAAGAAGTAAGCCACCCCCTCCTCATACTTAGGGTAGGAGTGCATGAATGTGACTGAATCAGGACCAAAAAAAACCATAACCAAAACTCACTCCTGCTCTTACAGTGAATTTCCTCAGGTAAATACAGTCTCTAGGTTTCTGACTAAAACGCTTCATTCAGTTGCAATTTACTGCAAGTAATATACTCGTCTGTTACTCAGAGAAATGTCACACAGACTACTGGAAGTTTCTATGTGTTGTAGCCTAATTCTGCATCCATCAATAGGCAGCAAGAACCTATCTTGGGTCCAGGGTGAGCACCGCAGGCTTTCCCTGCTCACTGCAATTAGAGCAGGATTTGCCCTTCCCCATATATCTGAACTGGTTTATCACAAACTCTTCTGAAGGTAGGAAATACCTGTCAGTACCCTCCAAGTACCACTGGCCTGAAATTGCTCTAAGGTTTTACTACAGCAAATAAGGTAACATAGGACATTCCATCTCAAACAGCTTAAGTTTGGCAAAATTATAAACAACTGAAAACCAAGCCACAAAATAAGGAACATTTGACACTTACATGTCAAAACTGATGAAATCATAACCTACTCTTTCCACACTCTCTACCTGAATCCAGGCAGAAGTGCATAATTTCTTTATTTAAAAAAAATTATACGAGGACTGTATTTCTGCATCTTTTTGTGGTGCCTTTTTAGATTGGGTTTGATGTATTCCTGCTTAGAAACATCCAGCTGGATATATAGAAGACGCATCTGGCAAGTACTATGTTACTAACGTGCCTTACTTTGATACCTTCAACAAGCAACATGATTTTTAAACAACAATCTAAATTTCAATACACAAATTTGTTCTTTTACAGCACCATCAGTCAAATTGTTCATTAAATCATGATAATAAATTGCAGCAGTTTCTCGGCCCTGTGTACTGACCCTGTCCCATTAAAGAAACTCAATTTTCCTATTCTAAAATTTATAGGCCGAACCATCATCTAATTTTCTTCGCATTTCAATCAAAACCACTATGCCAAGGTCCAGGGAATTCTCCAATGCAAAACCTGAGTAAGGGGAAGTGGAATCAAGAGGTCACATTCAGATCTTTCCCCTTGAGGCAGGAGTAGGCAGTCCTCCTATTATGGAAGAATGCTCCGAGCAAATTCATGACTTTGCTGCTCGATGGCTGAAGACATTTCCTTGGATTACCTACTGCACAACAACACAAGAAAGGGAAAAACAGGCTAACCCAGTCATATATAATACTAAAGGGAAAGTTAGTGACTTATGGATGAAAGAAAGCTTGCAGAAGTCCATCCAGGCATGGAAAATGTCCTCATATCTGTCAGATATTTCATTTATAGACTCTTTAGATTTAGATCAGAAAACTGAACAGCTGAGGAATGCTGGCGGAAACTATACTGAGAAAAAGAGAAGCACAAGACCAGAAACACCACACACACATACATACACACGCAGAGAGATAACAGCCCAAGGCCAGATTTATACTAGAAACGTTTGTAGATGTAATAAAACATTGACTAGAAAATGTATTTCTTTATAATTTTTACATTAGCAAAAAGTCTTTTCCATACACCTAGATCTAAATATGCCAACAAAAAATCCTCTTGTCTGATCCTTCTCATTCTATTATTCACTTTCTGCATCTCAGCCCCTGTTCTTACCCCTGAGAAGAAGCCACCATCACAGCAAAACATCTACATGTTTACTAGTAGAGACTACACCAATCTGCTTCATCTAATAGTGTTGTAACCCTGTGGGGCAGGCACAAGCAAGGAGTGGCAGCATAGAGATTTATGTGAAGCTCCTGGAGAAAGCTACCCCATATCACTGTCCCATGGAATCTCTCTTGGTCTCCTCACGCTTTACCTCCTGTTTCTCTCTTGCACTGAGTAACAACCTTCCTAAACTCCAGAGAGCAAATACGCATTTATGGTAGACCAGTAGGCTGACACTGCAGAGCACTGAGGACAGCCACAGTAAATATCTTGCATTTATTGTGCTGCTATGGAGCATACAGTCATGACCACACAGTCTATCTGCACACGTAAAGACAGGTTCCTTTTCTTTGCATACAAATAACATAATCGTGCATGTAAATTCATTCCTGATGATCAATAGTTCCATTCTACAACTGAGCAGTCAGACAGCCACCTAGTCTGTGCATGTAAATATGACAGCTGGAAGATTCACAGAGTGAGTAGCAGCCCTTGCAAGGTCATGGCTTAGTTTGTGGGTCTGGCCTACTCAGAGCAGTTTTCTTTCATATAGTTTAAGAAGCAGCAATAGAAGATGATATTGCTACTGAAGCAACCAGTGCCTTTCTGCCCTTTCTCCCCACGACACACTCCCATCACTTTCCCTGAGTTGACTCTCAAGCACACCTACACAACCAGTGAGGACAACAAGCCCATCCACCTGGAAACAATTCCTGGGAAATTAAGAACAAAAAGGGCTTATTTCCACCTGCACGGGCTGCAGGACTGTCACAGCCAGGACAAGACGGCACAGTTCGCAAGGAGGGAAGAAAGGTGGGACAGCCCTTGTAGCAGCTGGGGACCTTCCAGCAGCTTGTGCCACCCAGGAATCTCTCTCTTGAGACATGTTTTCTATTCTGAAACACAAATAGGACTTACAGTTAAATGAAATTACCCCCTCTGCACTACTCATGCTGGGCCATTCAAACCATTTAATTTCAAACTGGATTGTTTGTTTGCTTTATTTTAGCATAAACCAAAAATTAAATCACTTCCCACTGGTAAGATGAAGACACTTGAGGCTTTTCACCTAAATCAAAGTTAGTTCAAAGCCAGGCTGTTTCCATAAATTGGCATATCTTCACAGAGATGTTTTCCATATATTTCTAATTCTGCTATTAACTGTACCTCTATAAAGCCTGGGGGGCAAAGTCATACTAGAAACAATAAACATGTTTCAAGTAACAGTCTACCAAGTAAAATCTATATGTAATTTCACAGGTGGCTAATGGCTTCCACCATAATTTGTGTATCACAAGTAAATAAACCTTTTTATGAATAATTTTTTGACCTTAGCTTTAGAATCCATATATCCATACATTTCTATTCACATGACTCTCAGGGATGCAGACATCCTAGAACAGCATTTTCCATTGTCTAAACCCTGAGCCCTGCTTTAGAGCAATTAAGGGAATTTACAATTGTAATGCATTCTTGTACCTTACCTCAGAGAAATGACCTTCATTATGTAAATGTCTATAAAACAGCAGGCTAGGCACCAAAACATCAGTACAGAGAGGGCAGAAAAGCTAAGTGAGTGCTTGAAGTAACTAAATCAAGTTTCTCTGCCTCTAAGTCCTTTCTAACTCAGAAATGAGGAATCCAATCCTTTCAACCTAAAAATATGTCTCTCAAGCTTTTTGAAAAAGAAAGAAAAAAGAAATAAAAAAAGAAAAAAGAAAACAAATCCCCTGGGCAGCAAAGTTCTTTCTTTGTGGTGGACTAAACTGCATTTCTTAATATAGGCAACAACCAGGCCTTCTTAAACATATTGTTCTTGATCCACAGACAATTTCCCACTTAGTGATCAGGGCTAGATTATCTGTAACTTAGATGGAGAGCTTAGCCCATGCTCACAGCGAGCCTTGTAGCATTCCATCTACCTAATTTCATACATCTAAAAGTTTGATGCTTAACCTAATTCATTGTTTAGGACCCATAAATTACCAATAGAGAGAAACAGGCACACCTAACAGACTATTAATTCTACCTACTTTGCATTCCTCTTCTGGGAAAGCATAAATAACCCTCTGGAAGCACATCCTTCTCTTAACTATAGTGGCAGTTCAGGATAATTAGCTTAGACTAGACACCAAACCTGTAGATGCTGTGACAAATCTCATCCTTTGCCAACAAAATTATGGCTGAATTCAGGATCAGTCACAAATAAAATGGACATCAAGACCCCTTCTGTGTTGTTTAGATGTCAGTTTGATCACAGCTCCTCATTTGCTTGCATGATTGCAGTAATCAAGCACATAAATCGCACTCAAAATTTTCAAGCTGGATTGGCACATGTTCAGGCACTTCCTCTGAACCTATCAAGAAGAGCATCCTGCTCATGTTCAGAGTGTAAAAACATATCAGATGTTATGGTTTTACTTTATCATTAGCATTTAGCACTTACTCTGCACTCTGATATCTGGGGACAGTTAAAAATTCTACAGATTTCTGCTTCAAGTTATCTACTAGCTCAAGAACACAGCACTGTATTGATAGCACTTGGTTGAAACTTAACCAGAACATCTCAACGCCTGAGAAATCCAAATGTGCTGTGGAAGATTACATGTTAATCCAAAGCTAAATGTTAGAGAACAAACTTTAAAGCATGTTTTGAATTTTGTTTGTGTGTGTGCCTAAGATTTGACTTCTACCAGCGTACTTCCTTTGTACTAAACATATCAACTAACTTGCCTTCTGTGGCAAGTCAGTAAAACATACAGAAAATTGAAGCCTACAGAGAGATCATGAGCCTCCAAATCAAGATTTATTGCATGAAATCCCTAGTTACTGCAGGCCATGTTGTATAATAAAAGAGAATGCATTGATGAGAAGATGGCAATCCAGATGAGGAACTGCATTCTAGCACAGGAAGAATCTTAAACTAAATTGTAGGTTATAAACAATATGAAAAATCCCTCTAATGGCATTGTTCTTTCAGATCCCTGGACTTGATATTGAGCTTACACAAGACATTGTCTCTGACAGTCCACATTGTACCGTCAAACAAAAAAAATCCCTAAGTAAAGATTTCACTCTTTTGAAACTTTCAAAATAAGAGTTGTGAGTTGGATGCACCATGCTCCTTCTCTATTATGCAGGCTGCTCACACATTATTTTAGCATCTGAATACTGCTTTTCTTCAGAATAACTAATTAGATATGACAGTGTTAGCCTTGCAACCCCCTAATTTTGAGTTTGAAGATTTAATAGACTTGCCTTGTCTGGCTGTTTCACATCTCCTGGCCAGGCAATGTTTCTCTATAAACAAGATGTGGTTTATGTACAGAGAACCACCAAGTAGCAGGTGGCTGAAGTGCTTGCAGGTGGACACAGAATTTACAGAATTTCTTGTAGAAAGAAACATGCATTTCTCCAGCAGTACAGAGGAGCAGAAGACGAGTCAGTGGCATTCTGAGTACTTGATCCTGCAACTGTTGATTATACCTCACCACCATGCTGTGAGATAAATGGGTTTTGTGCCGGCCTCCTTCAGGTCTACACTCTGTACAGATATAAGCAGGCAGAGCTGAAGTACGTAAGTGACCCATTGCACCACTAACAGGCCCAGGTAACTACTAGACACCCTTCTCATTAAAGAAATACCTCATGAGGATTAGCACCAGTCCCACTAGAACAGCTGCTCTGAGCCCTTCCTTGTATTCAACTTTTCTGTATAGTCCATTTACCCAGTCCTACAGCAAGGTTACAGCCTTCTACTGAGTCTTACAAGATGATTATCATTATATATGGGTCCTGTCTACCAATATTAATCAGACACATCCACAGCAAGATTCAGTTCTTATCGGTTTCTCTGTTGAATGTTTCTGCCTGAGACAGTCAAAGCTGTTCATCTTCCATACGCATGCCCATGAGCCGTATGCCTGCAACTGAGGATAGAGAATGACAATTAAGTAGGTCAATGAACAAAAGTAACCTTCAAAGATGAATGCAAATAAATCTGTACTTGCAGCAAGACCTGACAGCTTCAGAAGCTGTATTTACATGTTGAAGCATTTGGAGATCTGGGGCACAGCTTCTACTTTGGCTGCACAGAAAATAGCTACCCTAATTTATCTTCAACCCTTAGGAAACATGAAAGGGAAAAAAAAAATCCCATGTAAGAATGACGTACAGCTTTGTCTTTCTTCTGAATCTAATGGAAATATCCTTTCAAACCAACATCCATAGCCTAATACTTGATAATTGCTTTTTGCTACCTTCTTTTTTTTAATTGCCTTTGTTTCTGTTAGAAGGTCTTTCCTGACTAAAGAAGAGCCAGCACAATCCAAAAAGATAGGCTGACACATTCCCTTGAATGACAAACTGAAGTCACGAGCTTGATACGTACACACTGAGAGATGAAAGCTGTTTACGTATTCCAGTCAGGCAGAAAGCAGTTTCTTGTAATTGCAGTACCTTTATACTTTAAAGTACAAACAGTATTATTCACAGTCTTACAAACAAAACCAGAACCCTTCCCAACATCCTTTTGCTTTTGAAAAAATCTTCAAGTAGGAGATACTCCAAAGTAGCCCAGCAGCTTTTATGAACTGAACTGCTCCATCTGCCTTCATTTCAAAGTGCAGATCCAGCTGGGTCATTCTGCAGCAAGGGAGGCAGAAACCCTTCCTCCCTCAGAAGACTACTTTGGGTCTCATATGATGATGTCCAGAGTTACCACATTTCTGACTGTTGCACTCTCTCTTCCTCCTCCCAGCCTCCCACCACCCACATGCACACAGAGCACAAAAGCAGGAAGGTAAAAAAGCAGAAGTAAAACTTTGGCTTTCTCCTCCTATCTACCTGTGTAAGAGCTAGAGAGGAAGGCCCTGAGGCTTTATAGAGTTACAGCTGGGAACTGCTGAGCACTTCAGCCATCTGACCTTCTGAACAACCTTTGTACAGCCTTCTCCTGCCTCTTCCCATTCTCTCAAACCAATTCTGCACTGCAAATTTCTACACTTCCACCTCTTCATATTCCTGCTGCTCCTGTCCCATTCTTTCCCATCAGTAGGCTGAGGACACTTGGAGCCAGGAGGATCCTTCGAAACACACTCAGAGGCAAGTGTCAGAAGTGTTTTAAAACATTTTAAACGGGTGCACTGAATCTTTAATTCCACTGCACACACCCAGGATCAGACACACAGATACATACTTCAGCAACTGGCCTCCAAAACTGGAAGAACTCAGTAAATGAGAACAAGTCACATTCAGAAGAACTGCTGAGGCTGAAAAAGCTCCTTTGGCAGCAGGACATCCCTGTGGCCAGCCAAAAGAACTCCTGTCTTCAGAAATGGCCATAGTGATTCTGCTCACTTACCCTCACCACTTTCAAGAGTTTCAAGAAATAGAAACATAGGATAATATGTTTACTTTATTCTAGCACTAATCTAATAACAGAGAAAACCGATGTTACTGAATGTAAAAAGAAAGGAAAACGTGATGTGTGCGTGGAAATAAATCCTGGATTACCTCCAGTTCTCGCATCTTACTTGGGACAACTGTGTTTCTATCTCTCATCTTGAATATTTACACTAATGAAGTTGCCCAAATTAAAATACTTTTCGTTGTCAGCAAACTAAATATAAAATCCTCTAAACATCACTGAAGTAATTATCATCTTCTGTAGCATGTCAGTGCTGAATATGTTACAAACAAAACCCACTGCACAGGGCACTGCTGCCTGTGGAATGAAAATGAGTTAGAATGAGAGCTTTTCAGCTGTCTAATTTCTGCTTTATTCCTCAATTCAGAACTGGAGAAGTTGGCAGCCTTGCAGGGACATACATCCATCAAACTACCATAACTACTAAATTTCTACCTGTTTTAAAAAGTTCCAGCCTTTTATATTACAGATTAGCTTTAGTTTATAGAGTAGCATGAAAAAAGCTTGACTCCTGCTGCTAACCACATATCCTAAGCAATTAAATAAATGTTCTATCAATAATATGTCCCATGTAAAGATGAGAGTTTTCAAGAGCAGAACTCTGACATTTCACACACAACTAGAAATGATTTGACAGATGCACTTAGACTGCAGTATAAGTATCATCAAACTGATTAGCTCATTTTACATACCAAAAAATTTAAATGTACATATTAAAATTATGTGACGTTTTAAAAAAAGGCTAATGAATTTTAATTCCCAATTTCAGAACACGCTAAATAAGGCATAAGAATCATTCAGCTTTTTGGAAATCCTGTCTTTTCTATTTTACCTAAAAATAAGTAAAATATTAGTAAAGCAAGTTGGGAAGCAATAACTCATTTCACAAAAGCATGATTTCCACCTCAAGTTTCCATTTTGTTCTTATTCTGAGGCAGAGGGAAAACTCAATTTTGAGTTTCAGTGGCAGATTTTTTGTTTGGCTGTGTTTTTTACAAACCAGTAACAGGTCACTCCAGGGACCAATGGAACACACTGAGATGAGGGTGAACCAAGCCTAAGCCTCTGAATCAGATCAAGAACTACAACTTGTATCTCTCAGATTTTCAAGTACTCTCATCATCAGCTTGATTGCGTTTTCTCTCTTCCTAACTAGAAAGTCCTTGACCTAACAGATCTCCATGAAAATATAGTCAGAAAAATATAGTGAAGAAACAATGTTTCTACCCTGATGCACTACCATTTTCTAATGACATGAGGATATAAAAAATTTCCAGAGGGATTTTCACTATAGGTTCATTAGGAGACCCTCTGTGTTGACAGTCTTTTCACTTACACTTTATCTCTGCATTGGTTTATCTCCCAGTAACACCTGTAACTTCTTTTGACACTTTTTGTCCTCCTTTAGAATTAGGTTATTCAACTGTTCAATAAAAAGGAGAGGGGTAAGCTATGGACTGACTTAAGATGGATGTTGGAAATCCATCAAAAGAAATTAGCTATGTTAATGACCTGAAGACTCATGTATATCACTAGTAAGAGACACATAAAGACTACCGGTCTTCTCACATCCTTATAATTAGATGTCCCTGTAAACCATATTTCAAAATACTTCTGTTTTCCAAAGTCAAGACATTTCCATTTTTTCCTGATCACGAACTAAACTGACAATGACATTAAAACAAACCAATAAAAAAGCTGGTTGAATACATTAACAGAGAAATTAAACTTGACTTGTCTTGAGGTTTCTTTATTCTCTTACCGTATGACTTCTATATGACTGTAAGTCATACTTATGTAAGTCATTTATTATTAACACACCCATATACACAAGAAAGGGAAAGCAGATGAGAGCCCGGGCTGTTTACATGTTGTTTCTTGCAAATATGGTTACTTTAAATGAAATAATGAAGAACTACAGTTAGAACAATATCCATGTCTTCTCAAAACCCATGATTTAATCCTAAAAACCACAGGCATTCTCCAGACTCAGTTCCTGTAAAACAACAGGGTACCACTAAAATCAATACAGCAACTGAGGTTTATGTCAGCTCGGTAGCTGACACAGGTGTAGGGATCAAAAGCAAGGATTCGTGACAACCTAGACGCACAGTGATATTGCAGGATTTCAAGACTGGAAGGTGGAAACCTTCTACATAGGAATACTAATATATCAGGAACTCGAATCCCAGGCGTTTGAACTAGATAATCTTAAAGACCTTTCCAACCCTAACCATTCTATGATTTTGTGATTCTATGGGGATTTATTTTAACCAGCTGCAAACATCTGCAATGTAAACATTTGCATGAGAGCTATTCTAATGGGTCTGGCTGGGATGGAGTTCATTTTCTTCAAAGCTGCCCCTGTGGTGCTGCGCTTTGGATTTGTAACTAGAACAATACTGATAACACAATGTGTTTTGGCTATTGCTGGGCAATGCTTTCAGAAAGTCAAGTGTTTCTGCTTTTAGAGTAGGTTGGTGTGCACAGGAAGCTAGAAGGGAACACAGCCAGGACAGATAACCAAAGGGATAACCCATACCATATGACATTGTGCTCAGCAATAAAAGCTGGGGGAACGGGGAGGAAGGGGGGATGTCTGAGGTTACACTGACCCTTCCATATGCTTTTCACAAAGTGGCTAAACAGCTGCCTGGCAATCAGAGCAGTGAACAAACTCCTTATTTTGCTTGCTTGTGCTCACAGCTTTGCTTCACTTATTAAACTGTCCTGATCTTGATCTGTGAGTTTTCAGCTTTTGCTTTTCTGATTCTCTCCCCTGTTCTGGTGAGGGGAACTGAGGGAGTTGTGGCTGTGTTGGGTGCTCAGCTGCTGGCTGGGGCCGCCCCACCACAGCTCTTCCTCCTAGTAAATGTAGAGAGTTACTTGTTCAAATAGTTTTGGATTAAATGAATAGTAACGTACACTCCAATGACTGTCAGTGAAATCTTTTGTCTATAAAGACAGCCTAGGTTGTTGTCTAACATGGACACAGCCTCTTATACAGCAGACACCTACATGGACACAGGTGAATGTGACTGTAAGCCTGTCTCTCACTGCTCAGATGTCCAAGGAAAAATGTTGCCTACTATCTGTTACATATGACAATTTATGCAATCTATGTTTTTAAAAATAGCTGATATATCTAAATCTCAGTGTGAGATAAGCAGCTTCATTACACACAGTGATAAAGCAATTGTACTATGCCATGCTACAAGACAGTCCTCCTATGGGCAGTGCAGTCAGTGCCATGTAGGAGATGCACAAGCGCAATGTTTTCATGCATTTTTTCTAAATGTCTGTGACAAACCAAGGCAAAGTAATGACAGCTGTACCCTGTGCACAAATGGAAGAGTAAGCATGGCTCTAACAGTCAGATGTCAGTTTTCAGTTCAGCGCTGGCTAAATGCTTTCAACAATCATGCACAAGGGGTGAATGCAACACCAGTGTCTTTTTCGTCTTTGTGCCAACAGGTGAGATTACATTATGTTGACAGGGCCTGTAATGGCACAAGTATAGCACACTGCTCTGCCATTAGATCACAACATTTTCAATGTAATACCATTTTCTTAATTTTCTGTATGTATTTGTTAAAACTGTCACCACTTCCAATGAAGAACTAAGTGAAACTCAACTAACTGCTTTTAAGCTCTACTAGCACTCAACAGATGAGTTTCTACTTCTGTATTCGTAATATTTGTAAGAGTTCTTGTGCATCTTACAGTTGGTATTACTGTTACACAGTAGCCTCCACATGCCCTGGTCAGACTCATGGTCCCATGACGTCAAATATTGAGATCAAGATCTTGGAGCAAGGACAGAATCTGATCTAGTCCATTGTTCTCTCCCATATTCTCCATTTATTTGCTGACAATAAGTTATCTCAATACAATGAAAGGGTTTGCTACCCTATGTTTTTCTACAGGAATCCAAAGCACTGCTCTAAGACCCTTATATATGAGTAAAGCCAAGGTCACACCATTGGGATTAGTTTCATATATATTCAAAACTTAATCAAACACACAGTTTGTCTTTGCCCACAAAAATCCCACCATCTGTTGCGTTAGCAGAATGCTTGGGGAAACTGCGCAAGATGTTCTTCTAGAGGGATGTTTGCTGAACCTAAACCAGAAAGCAATTTCAGAACTGAAAATTACCAAAAGCAGAAAATCAGGCATTAGTTCCAGCGCACATAAACATCAAGAATGGGTTCTATGAATTGTGTAGCAACAGCCCCAGCTGCAGCATCTCCATATATTTAAACCATCTTGGCCATTCTCTGCAGTAAGGCAGAGCAACTATCTACTGGGTGACAAGAGTCTTTGTTCAGGTAATGGGCCTTTTCTGGCAACTGGGAAGAATTCTCCACTCCCTCCCATTCCCCCTCCATCCAGCTTATCACAGCCCAAATTCGCTGATAAAGGCTACCTGTGCTGGCGATAAAATAGCATGGGTGATTCAAAACCAGCAGATCCTCTCCTCAGGGTCTGACCCATTGAATTCCAGCAGAGCTGTTCTGTCTCTGCCCCAGCAGCCCAGGGACAGCAAAGACAACGGATCCCCACAGGGATCATCCAAGAGCCAGTGGTTCAGGAAGCAAGAGTCTCTTTAAAGACAATGTGCAGAAGAACTGCCTTTGGGGAGGTTTATATCTGTCACTTTTTCCATCTTCCAAAGCCACAAAGAAAATGGTGTAGGTGGACGGCTGAAGACTGCTCTTCTTTAAGGCTTCCTCCTGAAATGGGTGCCTACGCTCTAATACTGACTAAGCCACAGGGCTTTGCTTCTGATCTAATTAGATAATGATACTGCAGTACAACAGGAGAGGTTTATCTTGACTATGTCTTCAATCTCCTTTCCTTGTGTACAGTTGTAAACACCCTGGAAGCATTTGAAGCAATTTCCTCCTATGTGTTCTAGTGTCAGAATGGATAGTGTGGATAGTTAGGGGAGCTGGAGAAGAGACAGAAGAGACAATCTTTTCAAACACCCTGGGCAATTCACACAGATCCTGAGGTGACAGTGTGACTAGCAAGAGATGATTACAGCAATGTCAGCTTTTGCCACCCTATTCCATCCCCTTCATCCCTGTGAAGAAAACACCATGGAGTACTTCCTGCTTACACCACCAAGATGTGACAGGCGTAAGGGGCACACAGAGTGGATCCCCTCAAGGCTGACCATAACCAGCCAATATCCCCACCAGCCTGTTCTCTTCCCCACATCAGAAGTGCTCAGGGAAGGTAAATGCAGCCACAAGGGAACATGGACACCCACCATGTGCACATTGCTATTTCTGGGAAGTGTCCTCAATTTGCAAATCTTGGAAGCTGTTATTTGCCCTCCTTGGTGCACTCAAGGTACATTTCTAGCACCCA
This sequence comes from Psittacus erithacus, assembly GCA_009867235.2. NCBI lineage: Eukaryota > Metazoa > Chordata > Aves > Psittaciformes > Psittacidae > Psittacus > Psittacus erithacus. The sequence continues at coordinate 20,985 of WYDI02033152.1, read as the reverse complement.
AGAAACTCAGCCAGATGAACATCTCTACCATATTCCTATTCTCTGCACCACTGTCTCAGCAGCTTTTGCAAATCAAAGCACATGTTGCCAGCAGTCTGCATAAAACCTTTGTATTTTCTTTCTGCACCCCAAGATGCACACTTCTTCCAAGTTTTCTGCCAACAGCAAACCACTATTCAAACAAAGAGAAGTAGCACACATCTAACTGCCATGTAAGCATACTCTCCTTTACAGCCAGCAGGAAAGTGAGTTGCAATAATGCTCAGCTATTAAAGAAGGAAATTCAGACAATGATGTCGGCAGTTATAAACAGGCAAAATTGCCCAAACACGTATGAACTGGACACACTGCTGATACACACAAGAGCTCCAACCCATTCTTTCATACAACCTCTAAAGAAAACAAGAACAAAGCATAAGCAATCTGATTACAAAGGAAATGACTGAGAGCAGTAAATAACTTATGTAATGCAGTAAGTCCCTATTGAAAAGCACCAGCAAAATGCTGTCTTTTCTTTATACCATTCTTTACACTGCTGGCGTTCAGGTGGATAAAACAGCTTCCATTTTGCAGTCATTTTTCCTGCTATTTTAGCTTGTTACACTGTTAATTCAGTAGCAACAGCCTTGAACCACTTCTAAGCAACTGATATTCTCTCGCCTTTAATTTAAAAAAACCATCAGGTTGTTACTGCTTTTCTTTAATTGTAACATTGTGTCACTACAAAGGAGGAAGAATAGGCACCTCTATAAATTGTTATCTTCAAAATATCTGTTATGGTGATAAACAGTTTTTGTACATAAACATACATGAGTGTCTGACCATATGTGCATATATGCACATACACATACATAAAAACAGAGACAGTACGTATATACACACCCATATGCTTATATTTACACATATCTATATATTAGATGCATCTATACATTATATTGAGCATATTTTGACATAGGTAAAGACAATGCACACACAGTATACTCATAGACCACGAAACCCAAAATGTACAATTCTTGGTAAGAAGCGATACATTACTCTTTGCACTCTAAAACAGGGGGTTTCTGATACTTTGAGACATGCCTATATCAGATGTTGTCTGCTGACATATTTCTACCCCCATATAAACATGCCTTGCACTCTCTCATTTGTAATGCTGAGTAGTATCTGGACAGGAGATGCAGTCCAAGTCAGGACAAGTTTTCTTATGTTAAAACTGTGGGTGATAGGAAGGAGTGGGAAAAATATGGCATTTGCTTCATTACCCTGATAGTCAAGTCTAGTTTGGACCAAATAGCATAGTGGTTGCTCTCTGACATTTCACATGAACTGCATCAGCTTCTGCATTATTTAGAATGCAATTTTAGCAGAAAACCATACTAATAAGTGAAAATGGTTTAGGTATTACTCTTCCTTCAGCAACCTTTACTCATTTCAGTTAATTTACATCAGGGATAAATTTGGTTCAAAATGTTTAATCATAAGACAACACTCCTGGCAGACTATCAGTACCTGTTCCTTGAATAAGCTATCCATTATGCTATTGTGGTGATTTCAAAGTTCAATTGGCTCTGTACTTTAAAAGTGGCATAGTATGAACACTTGAGATGAGCTGTAGGTTGGCTTCAAAGTTAGTTTTCTTTATTGCACAATGTGTGTCACTTTTTGCCCCAACTCACTGTTCTTGGGGAGTTTATTTTTGCAACCCATCAGTAAGAGCGAAATGCTGGGGTCTAAAATGCCTCAGCCATGCCTGTATGGGAAGGCCTGCTTTATTTTTATTTATTTGGGTGTTTTTGCTATGTTACATAGTGTATTTAGAGTATATGGGATTCAGGAGACTGATGCAAATACTTCTGTTTGGAGGCTAAGGAGTAAATATATTAAGTGTTATGAATATTCTGAAGTTTCATCTTTCTTTTGGTGTCCCCAGTGTCATACTATTACTGGATGAGACACAATCACCCTCTATGAACACCTGGTCTCACAGTAATTCTAGGATTCATGGACTTGTGACTACTTCAGGTAATGTATTTCTCCTTGAGGTTTTTCCCAGACAAGAAATCAAGTAGTCAACCTTCTTCAGGAGTATCTGTCAACCTCCTCTGACTTTTTTGATAGAGCAGCTTGCACACATAGTCATAACTCAGCCTTTTGGACAGCAGAACCTGAGTAATAAATCACAAGTGGCAGCAACTTGATTCCCTGTTTGCAGTTACTCACAACTTTCTGAAACTTTCACGTGTAATAATGTGCTGGTGTGAGTTCCACTTCAATGATGATTTACATGAGAGGGAAACTTTTCATGGGCTTAAACAAGTGACTGGCCATCCAGCCAATTTCATCTATTTTTAAATAGAAAGCTCAGAAAAATCAGATGAGCCAAGAAGATCTAAAAATGATCTTTGCCCAGTTACGAAATAGAAGGCCAGTCACACTGAGCACAGAGACCAAGTCAAGGCTCAGAGCAACAACCCTACTAATGTACCCAGCATACACACACCCGTGAATCAGCCAGTCTGAAGATGCTCAAAGGAAAAGGAAAGGATTGCTGTTCTTGGAGGAAAGCCCACCAAGATGCACCAAGAGGGAAACTCTTTCATTGGAATCCCGTGCAAGATAGAGAGGGCAATGGCCTGGCTGGGGAACAAACTTATGTCATGCAGGGGGAACAGAAATTTGGGATGGTGTAAAATCAGCCATGGGCTGGCTATGGGAATTAAGGAGAGTGAGAAATACTTATGACAGTATGTTTAGGGGAACTGTCAAAGGCAGGAAAAGAGATGGATCAAGGACTGAGGAGGAACAAGCCTGAAAAAAACAGATGGAAAAGGAGATTAAAGCAGCCAGATGCATGAACAGGCTCTACTGTGAGCCCGCATTCATGAATATTAGCAAGTATCATGATGGTTTCACCAGTGAGTAACAGAAGTTTGCATGTCAGCTACTGGAGTAAGACTGCAAACCTGATGGTTTGCAGGTCCAGGTACCAACAACTGGAGAAGACCAGAGGCTGGGTCAGTGACTGGATTAACAGAGTGTCCAAAACTGTCCAGAGACCTGTCTTGTGTGTGTGTGCGACCCACAAGCAGCCAGCGGAATGGTGGAGAGCCAACAGCTCATACTGTTGTCAGGTTTGCACAAGTGCTGTCTTGTCTGTGTTTAGGTGGGCGCTCTAAAGGTACTTCCGTCCTTGTGCTGGTCCATATGGCTGGCTGAGTGCACCGCATGTATGGACATGTGTGTGTGCCTGTTGGGAATACGTACCCTGCTTTGTTACCAGCTGGACCTGTAAATACAGAACAAGGCTGCCACACACCAATTGGGCTGGGGCTGGAGTAATCCCCTCTGGTCCCAAAGCCCCACCAGATCTGGCTACTGTCAACAGTTTTGTTTTACAGTCACCACAATTAGAAGCTCTTGCAAACTTCTTGTTGTGAACTCACAGTTCTGATTACAAAACAGATCTGACCCAACAGGTTTTCAGAAAGGTCTCTGATTCAGTGTATGCATGCTTAATATTTACTGTCAATTTGCTCCTCTTGGGCAAACTCTCCTTTAAGAATTCTTCAAGACTCAGGGTTAAAACCAAAACCAAAGAGAGTACCTTGTCATGGCTTCAGCTGTACACACATGTACCCCTCCACTTTTTAACTTGCCTTTCTGTCTCTCACGTTTCACTGGAGGCAGCATAAGACCTTCACCTTTCCAAGTGCAGAAGGAAAAGGTGCTCCATCCCAGACAGTCACCCACATGCTTCAGCTTCATGAGCCTCAAATAGTTCTTGTAGACAGCTGGGCCTCAATATTCATATTCAATAAGCTGGCTGAAGTTCATGTTTTTTTGACACAGAAAAAAACCCTGACCTTCCGCTAATAGCAACTATTTATCTTCAATCCCCTACCTTTTAATTGTGTACTCATTTACCAATTTTAGCCCTGCCATGCTGGCGCTATTACAGCATTTAATTTCTGAAGCATTTGAGGTAGTAACTGAATCATGACTGAAAAAATTATACTAGCCATGTTCTGTCGGCGCAGCCTCATCCACATGACTGCTTCCACAAGCAGAGAACAGATGCAACAGGGCAGAATTTAACTTTATTGCTTAAAAAGAGTACTGAAAACTTCAGATTTTTGTTCTTCAAATTTCATATTAAGTAGATACATCACTTCATCTGAAATTCCTCTTGTCTGCAAAAGACAGAGCACAGGTCTTATTTTCAGTTACTCAAGAACCTGACCACTGCATGTTCCACCTTCTCCTCTCTCCTGTAGCAGATGTACTGTAATTATAAACAGCATTTGTTATTACTCTAAATATGCAAAGCAGGAAGAAGTACAATTCTTACACAAAAGATGTAGGCTGTAGACACTAGATGAGAGGCAGATGGTAAATTATCTTGTAAAGCAAAGGTCTCCGCCGTTATTTTTCTTTGGAACAGATATGTAACAAAAAAAGAACAAACAAAGAACCGGTTAACTCAGCATGACTACTATATAATTCCACATACTTCTTCCTGGTAAGAATTTGGATGGCTTCATCTGTATCACCTTTGAAGAGAATTAAGTCTTCAGGGTGTACCTGGTTCTCCCCCTGAAATCAGCGACATCTAAATGTACTGTAAATGAGAATACAAGCCTAACAGCAACAAGAAAGTCCAACTGGGAAATGCAGTTACAAAGGTTCCCCCAGCGTGACTCAAGACATTCTGCAGCATGCATTTCCAGCCACATCATTTCCTAGACGGAACTATTTTGTCCTCAGTTCCAGAGATAATTACACAGCAAAAGTCCTCCTGTATTTTATATTACCACTTGTATTCTGTATCAGATATTCATTCTAAAATCTTCTCTTACAGACGAAGTATCCAAAGACCAAATTAAACTCAAACGTCTATACTAAAGCACATAATTCACAAAGGAGCATTTTCTAATACCTGAATCATCACCGAGGGGGATAATCATTTCAGGAACAGGTGAAACATATATAAGAACATCTACTTGTAGGAAGCTATTGAGATTTAAATAGGTATTGAAAACATTTAAAATTGCCTGGCCTTCTATAACCCTTTTCCATCATACTTAACATGTTATTTTGGGGATGAACAAGTTAAAGAATTGTTTGAAAAGGGAAGTAATTATTCCATATATATTTTATTATATATTCTTTTCATGTATTTGAGGTTGGTGAAAAAATGACTATATTTGAATGGATTTGAGGACCTTCAGTCCTTCAATTTTCTAATTAACATAGGCTTTGAGATCAAGAAGATGCCTGCTACACCTTGGTCCTGTGCTTGATGAGGACTCTGCCAGTCCTAGGCACTAAAACTGTGCTTTTAAATTACTTTCATATGAGATAACTACATTTTCCAGATGGTAAAATATAAGTAAGGGATGGTGGGTTTGCTGTCCTCTGTACCAACAGTGGTAAACAAAAATTGCCAGCTTCTAGGTTCAAAGCCGGCACAGTGGTCAGGCAATGGGAATTCCTAACACCTCAGCTTGACACTCTCCCAATGTTTTTCATAAAGAAAAAGGACAGATCTTGTACAGAAGTCTCTGGTATTATTACTACAAGATTCTGATAAATTACAAGATTTCTTAACACACATTGCATGTGATACCTTTCAGAAGTAATACCTAAAAAAAGAGGGCCATTTTGTCATCTTACATGATGGTTACGTGGTTTAAGCTCAGTCATAAATTAGAAAACCACGTAGCCTGCTCGTTCCCCCCCACTTTTCCTCCCCCCTTCCCACTCCCGGAGGGATGGGGAGGAGAATGGAAAGAATGTAACTCCCACGGATTGAGATGAGAACAGTCCAGTAACTGAGGTATAACACAAACCACTGCTGCTACCACCAATAACAATGATGATAAGGGAAATAACAAGGGAAGAGAATACAATCGCTCACCACCTGCCGACCAAGCAGAGAGCTAGCCCTTCCGGGTAGCTCCCAATTTACATCCTGGGCATGACGTGCTGTGGTATAGAATACCTCTTTGGCTAGTTTGGATCAGGTGTCCCGTCTCTGCTTCCTCCCAGCTTCCTCTCCTCCCTAGCAGAGCATGAGGCTCAGAAAGTCCTTGGTCAGACTAAACATTTGAGCAGTAACTAAAAACATCGGTGTTATCAGCGCTGTTCCCAGGCTGAAAGTCAAAAACACAGCACTGCACCAGCTACTAAGAAGGAGAAAAATGACTGCTACTGCTGAACCCAGGACAGTTATGTTTCAACAAGGTCTGCTATTAAAGTTCTTAAATAAATTAATCTGACAAGAAGGTAGATGGCCAGTTCTCAAATAAATGAGACAGCAGATAAATCAACAGGAAACAAAAGAATAGGACTCAATGGTCAATAAAGAAAGCTTATCCCTGAGTCTCAGGGAATCTTTATTGGGCTATGTTCTGTCCACCTTACTCCTGAATGATTTGAAAAAGGAGGTAAATAGCAAGGTAACAGCATGAACACTAAAAGCTTACTTAGGTTCAGAGAGCGAGTAAATGGTTTTACAATAGAAAAATCCATCAAGAGCTAGTAAACGCAAAAATACTACACCTAGTTCAGGAAACCTCTGAGCTGCAAGCTGCAAGAACCCAGGGAAACACTGCTATACACTTGCCCGCACTGTAACTCTTCCCCAGGCATTCAGCTCTACCTGCTGTCAAAGAAGGGACATTGGGCCACGTGGACTTTCTCTAACTTCATACAATGGCAAGCTGACCTAAGCTTCCAGCTTATTTTTGTCTTATTTTGTCATTTATATGGCTTATGTTAGCCATATATCCTTACACGCTTTAAAAGTTTGTAAGTCACAGAGGTTCTGGGGATAAGGCATGGCCTTTTTGGCTACTTCATTTAGGTTTTGCCTCAGGGACATTCGTCTTGAGATTGAACATCCGCCCTTCAGTTCACAATGCTTTAATTATAAATCCAAATCAGTTCATTCCCATGTGCTAAACTACCACATAAATTTTGCTGGAATTCTCCTTGTGTGTTGTTTCAATTAAGTCTTGAGATGGTAATTTTAATAGTAACAGCAAACACTGTTTTCTAATAGAGGACAAATGTAGTCATTAGTTTAATGAGTACAGTTGTGAATTATAATGCAGTTGAGTACTCCTTGGGAGGGTCTGCCACATTTTGAGTAGTATCATTTTTGCTGAACTCTGACTTCCCAAACCCTTGTTTACCTACAAGAACAATGCTACAGGGAAGTGTGAAGCAATTAATTTTTTTAGAGAATACACAGCTGAACTCTGAGACATTAAATCCCCTGAGAACAAAAGACCTGCCTTACTAAGCAGGTAAGTTTAGACACCCAGGCTTCCAGAAGGCACTTTCCACAATGGCATGTAAATGCACATGTAAAAATGGACTCTATAGCATTTTTACTCTTGAGCTAGCTTCTGTTCATGGTTGCTTTTGTGATTTCTCTTTCCTTTTACTGATCAGCCATCTGATCAATCATCTGATGGCTGAAGCCTTCAATTGCAAAATGACTCTTGCCTCAGTTTCCTTCAGACTTCAAATATCTTCAGACCATGGACTGAACACTACTTTGAAACATGAAAAAGTACACCCATACAATGGTACATGCTGTCTCTAGCTCCTCAACACCTTGAACAAGACATGACTGTGTATGGGCAGAGGACAGCAAAGTATGTCATCAAATCCCACGCAGTGTACGGGAAGTTGTAGTGGAGGGTTGTCGAGGTGAGTTACAGCCATCCCACATGCTTACTGTGAAATGGAAACAGCAGAGACCACAGTTCAAACTCCTGACAAGTCATCATCACCATTGCCATCACCATGTCCATGGCATATAAATTCTGAAATGTTTTGATTGGTACAGCTCTAAAACTTCCTTCCTCAGCCGAAAGTTTTCACAATGGCAACTAGTATTAAAACATTAGTTAGAATGAAAAGCAGGTCATTGTCTTGTTTAGTTCTAATAAACTAAAAAGCAAAAGGAAGAAGAATATGTTCTACTCACACAAAGTCTCAGGGACCCAAATTCATGGAATCAAACTCAGACACATCTCCAAAAATAGTTCCAGGTACAAAAAAACCCCCGTAAAACAAACCCACAACAATAACAATGGATTCTCCTTGGAGGAAAATAAGTAATGCTGAAGTAAGGTCATACCCAGCTGGGAAACAGTAGAAGGATCAGAGAAAGAGGCTGACCAAGACTTGTCCCCAGTAACCTCTATTTTATACAACTCATGCAAGAAGTTGCTAGGAAGAGTTATATATCACTTAATAAAAAACTGTGAACAATTCCAGTAACAGTGACTACTTGGTATATTTTTACCACCATGAGAGAGCTTAAGTGCTAGAAGAAAAACTGCACAGATTTTAACAAGGTTGAAACATGCACTGAGAAATCTTCTTGCTAAAAATCATTTTAGTGAAATTAATGAAAGTGAAGTCACTGAAAGCGAATCCACAAAATATTAGCTTGAAGAGCTTTTTATTAGTGCTGCAGTTCATTTCAACCAGCTTAACTTGTTTATTCCTTCTAACATACGGATCTTAATTTGCATACATCCTGCTCTCCAAGATGAAAACACATTCTCAGACAAAGCAGTCAAACAATACAACCCATCTGTCAGAGAAAGGCAGAAAAAACCCACTCCAGCCCAAACCCTCTCTCAGGAAGTGGGTTTTGCTCTTTACTGTTCTGCATCTTTTCCTCCCATCTTAGCAACAGCGCGGGGATCAGCCAACCAGGGCCCAGGCTGCACGTTGACAGCATCACCGCCAGGTTACTGCAGTGCATTGCCCGCCAGTAACCGCGCCGGGAGAGACCCAGACCGTGCATGCGGCACCTCTACCGCAGTGCACCTGCTGGGCATGAGGACAGACTTTTTCCGACTCCTCCAGCACGCATTAGCAAATAATTTAGGGCAAATCCTCCCCTCCCCCTACCCCCTTTTTCATTTGGGTATTCAGATATCTCGGGGTGGGGAAAGGAATCTTTTAAATGAAATTGCAGAAAGGATGCAGTAAAAAAAGCCTAACTAAAAAGAAACAGGTCTGTTTAAGTGCATGTACCAGAACTAATTTTTAACAGAGCACCGAAGCAAATCAGCAAAACCCAGCCTGTTTAAATCTCTGATGATTTGACAGGGGGTTAATTTTCCATCTTATGCAGGAATCAGAATTAACATAATATACAGACCTCCTAGCTGAAATGTAGGCATGTTCTTATGACACTATCTCAGACTGTGATGACCACTTTTTGCATTTCATGAATAGCAAGCAACCTGCCAAAGGCTCCATGTTTCCACATTGGACATAACAGAGTCATCCAGAATAAGCATGGTCCTTCCTTCCTCTCTTTCCACTCCTGCTATTTAATGCGATGAATCGCAAAGCTATGAAGCAACAACCTTGACAGAGAAGACAGCACCTCTCTGGATAATTGTTTCCACATGGTCTGAGCCATTTCAACAAACCCAAATTAACAGAAATATCACATTTTCTGCTGAGCATGCACTCTGAATTGCTACTAAACCACTCCAAACCCCAACCCCCTCACCCCTGGCTGCATTTTGTCTGTCTAGAGCCGGTACCCTCAAAGGTTACTACAGACCAAATCCTAACAGAACTTACACTCTGTGAGTGCAGCACAAATGAGTCATTACAGTACTAAAAATAACAATGGAGAAATTTCCAACTAAAATGTTGCCTAATTAACCATGAATACTGACAAGTATGAGAGGAAAAAAAAGTAATCCCTGAGTTGTGGAGTTTTGACATTTCTTACTACTTTCTTCCTGGATGCACTCAAGTTACGTAGAAACAGTATTTCCATTTCCATCCTACATTATGGCAAAACCACCTAAAAACAATAGAACAAAACATCCTCTGGTGGGTATATAAAATATATCTATCTTTTTAAAGTAAAGCTAAATGATTCTGACCAGGACAGAAGGCTCCAAAGAACTTGTCATGCCCTATTCGTATTTGGGACTATCCCTAATTTCATCCCCAAAGCACTCATTCTATTCAGACTAGCTTATGTTGCTTTTAACAAAAATGGCAGAAACCTAAGGCACTGACTTTTCTCCAAAATCCCCTTGCAAACAGTTTTCAGGCAGTTCTAGTATCAAAACTTATGTACCTATAATTTGTTTATAAACTGGTAAAACCAATATATGTTTCTGTGGTTTGCATTTCAAACTGCAGCTTAAACAAACAGTTCAGAAGCCCACATAAGATCCTCTTTCAGATCCCCTTCTCAACCCTTAGATAAATGGCTCTGTGACAAGGCAGTGAAACTTTGGCCACATTTTGTTCTGAAGCTCTGCAGATCTTGTTTTTTCACACACAAGCATCCCACACTGGATCTAACACAGGACTCTCTCTTCCCCTCCAAGCCAGCTGGCTCCCACATCCTAAAAGAAAGGAGAAGGTATTTTCGGACTAAGTTGCTCTACATGTGCTGAAGTTTTGTTTTTCTGGCTTTATCAGTTTGTCTTGATCTTGATCAGTGTCTCTACTCCAGGAGTCCTGTAGCTTTCTTAAGCAAACCCTGAACTTTGCTGACCCACAGAAGACCCCTGGGACATGCCTGAAGATAGGCTGGATTCAAAGACTGCGACATTTTTCCAGTTCTAGAAGACCCTTCACCTTCCAAGATCTCTGGATCAATCTCTCTCCTTCAAAACTGAAGAAACAATTGATTCTACCCTGTTAATACCACTGACTTCAAGAGGAATTACATCATGCATGAACCAGGTCCAGAGTCATACCAATCTTTGCTATGAATCTGATAAAATCTCATTAAAATGAATAGAGTGGCATTTATCATATAAATCTGAGAATGAAAATGCCCTTATTTTTGAAGATAAAGTGAGATTTAATAGATAAATTTGGCATTTAAGGCTGAGACACAAATCAATAAAAATTCTAATTTGAAGTCTACTATGGCTTATTTAGCTTCTTTGCTGTTGACAAGCAATGCAAATTCACATTTCGTTGTGCTTTTAATAAAAAGTAAATTATGTTACACACCATTAGTGTCATTGTCTGAACAACAAAACTAAGTACAGAACACAATGGCTGCATTACTAATTATTCTTCCTTTTGTTAACTTAGAGCCTAACCTTAACATTACTTTGAAATACCATTTTTACTGACAGCAGTACATTTCTTTGTTGCTCTTTAGTTGAATTCCTCCCCAACGTGCTGGCACAAACTGTCTTTGCAAGGAAACTATACTTCTCCTTTTGTGATCCAACACTCATAAAAGGTTTTAACTAATTCATTACAGTCACGGAGGATGATGTAGAAATAGAAGAACTTTTTTCCAACCTCCGCTTCAGAATAGAAACACCATTCATTTAAAAGGCACATTTTCGTAACAGCATCCCTTATCGCTTGTTGCCACAACCAGCACCCAAGAGCAATGCGAATTGAGAGACACCATCCTTTTTATTTTCATCTTGTGCATACAAAAGTATTGCTTTTTAAAAATCAGCCGTATTTCCTACACTGAATTTGTACTTTCAGGAGTTTGTTTTCTGCTATTCATGTAAAAAAAAAGAAAAAAAAAATATTTTAAATATTTCACGTCACAGCCATGAGAGATCCTTTTAGCACAGGAAACACACAAGGAGTGCAGAGCTACAACAACCACCAGTGTCTGGAGGCACAATATTGCCCTTCTGTTGAGCAGGGACAGATTAAAACCCATTGCTAAGTCACAGTTTCGCACTGGAGGAGAAATGAGTAAGAGACATTCAAAACAGTTTTACATGCGAGGCATTCATCTACAAGCCCATCCCAAACTACACACAAACAATTCTACTTGCAGAACCAGTAAAAGAATTCAAGGAATCTGACAGTTTGGTCATTACCTTCATTTGAGATCATTCAGGCAACTCAGTTTTGTATTTCTCTGATGTATTTCTATTAAAACCAATGTATTGTGTCAGTTCCTGGAGTAGGCAACATGGCTGGGAGGAAAGTTTGTTCCTGGCACATATCTATATTCTGACTAGCAATTCATTGAATCACAGATGGAAGAGACCTCTGGAGGTCACCTAGTCCAGCCTTCTACTCAAATCAATATGACTACCATCACCAGATCTGGTCAGCTGTGGTTCTGCATAGCCAAATCTTCTACACCCCTCCTGCATGGAGAAAGCACACTAACTCTGGGTGACCTCTGCTGGTGCTGTACCAACCTCAGGGTGAACGGGTATCTCATAAAGACTACCATAAGTCATCCAAACTTCAGTATGTGTCCACTGGCTCTCATTATGTATCACCTGGTGCTACTGACAGTTCAGCTTCACTGAGCTGCCCTCTAGTCAGTAGTACGCCAGAATGAGATCATCTACTAGACTCCCCTTCACTAGACAGAACAAGCCCAGCTCCCTCAGACTCTTTTGTAGGCTTCCTGACCAATTTTTAACCCCTCTGACAGACCCTTTCCAGCTTCCTAACACCTCTGTTGATCTGGAGGTCCCAAAGCTGAATATGTTATTCCCACTGTGCTCTCACTGATGTTGAGAAGGATAACAGCTTGCCACATCCTCCAAAGGTGACACATGATGTGGTTTCTCTTGCTTGCAGTGAGAGTACACTTTGGCTCATAGGCAGCTTGGCATCAACTGTACATCTCCCAAATCTGTTCTAGATCCCTGGTGAGCAGAACAGTGCCAAGACCTGCTGGCAGGCAGTATGCCTCACAGCCACTCCCAGGCTGTCCTTAGCGGCCTGAGGAAAGACATATGGTGCAAGACCAGGTAAGGAGAAAATATGAACTCCTGCTTATAGATGGCCAGAAAAGCTTAATCTCCTCTTTCAAATCTAAGTGTAGTGACCTACTCATAGACATACCCTACAGTTAAATACCCCAACAGGTCTTTTTCAGCAGCAGAACATTTTGCCAGGATGTGCCACTGTGTTCCAGCCATGTCACTCAAGCATTTCAGCAAATGTGAATAGAGGTTTTTGGCATAAGACCCCTCAGTCATTTCAGGCCAATAAGAAAGAGATCTAGTTAGAAAACTCAAGGTTTTAAATCTTATGTGAGACACTTTAATCTAGCTAAATTTTTTGGGGAAAAAACTTCAACACTTGAGTTTGTTCTGCAAGATAAAAAGTAATTTTGAATGTACAAAAGTTGCTTTCAAATCAAGTTGTTGACCTATGGACAGTATGGCTATATGCAATTTTAATCAATAATTAAAATAAGGCAGGTGTGTACATACAGTTTTGATGTTGAAAAAAAGCCATTAAAACCTTAAATCAGCACACATCCTTCAACAAATGAATAACTGTATGCACAGGCTGTCCACATACAGTAGCACTTCCATGGCCACGGCTCCAGTGTTTTTCATACCACACATTTTTAGACTATTCAAGGCTTGGTGTTGTGATAATTACACAATTTCCAGATAGCAGCAGTGTACTTTAAGAAACAATTTCAAGTAGAACCTTTAAGCCAGTGGATTTATAGATTCAGAGCAAGTGCAGGTATCAAGTACGGCTCAGGTAAGCAGCATACTGGCAGGGGCTTATCTCTTAAAAAGAACTAAAGCACACAACCATACCAATTTACACTACTAAGAGAGAATTCCTCAAGGAAAAGCAGTTACACCATTTGGTACACAAAATTCTCCTTAAGATTTCAGTATTTTGTCTTGGGCTTACTTCTTTGCGCTAGCAGGAATTTACTGCACAACCTAGTTTTCATTTTGGAGATGACTAGTCACACAAACAAAACAAAAACTCTCTATGAAACACATGGCTACACAAAGCAGATGAAGATATAAAAGGAATGCATACAAAGCAGATGAAAAAGGACGGAGCCACCTTACACCTACCTTTCAGAACTGGAATAGACCAAGAGCATATACAGAAGAGAGCTGAATATGCCTTCCTTATTCCCATCAGTAAGTCAGCACCAGAAGAACTGTCTCAGAGCAACTGTAAGTGCAACTGGATTGTGAAAGTGGTAACACATCCCTTGCTTGAGATGCATCCATTTAATGTGCCTGGTGTTGTAGACTATGAACTCTTTGCTGTGTATTATTAGCAAAGTAGCTAGCAAAAGAGCATTCTAGTCCTTAACTAAATTCTAGGATTTACTCCTAGCTATTATGGAATATGCTAGGATTCATTCCTAGCAATAGCCAGTGCTTTCATCAGTTAGAAGAAATGATAAGCTTAGAGAGACCCATCATAGAACACCAAGAGACAGGCATGGACTGACATTCCTATAGCTCACAGCATTTATTTCCAAACACAGCACTTTAAGAGAATAATTTTTACCCTGGTTTCAAATGCCTTCTGAAATTCTGCGACGCTGTCTGTTCTGAAATAGTATTGAAAAAAATAACCATTTCGCAAAACAGCCAATTGCAAAAGTAAAAAAAGCATCCTCTTTCCCCTCACCCGGATCTTTAAACTACTGCATGCTCCACCCACCGCCAACAATAAATTGTAAACATACAAGATCACAGGACAGATACTTGGCAGCACAGCAACATTGTAATTACTTCAGATACTTTGGAATTAAGAGGCAAAAATAGGCAGTTTTATGAACTACTGCACCTACAGTTTCCTAGAGTGTAAGAGGCCACACACCCCACTGCATCAGGCTCCAGGAAAGTTCCCCCGTGTCAAGTGGAAGCAGTGGGTGTATCAAGAAGCCAAGCAAAAAGCAACTCTGAAAACGTGCTTCCTGTACTTGCTCCACAACAGATTCATTACACCTAGCATGACCACTCACATGGGCAATAATGTTTGTATGTTAGCCAAAACATTACGTTTTCCTCACCTTTCTTTCTCCACCATGGCCCTTCTTGGATAGAGTATGATAGTTCTTTGAACTCAATATTCACAGCTGGTCTGCGGGGTAGGTAGGAGAAACGATGAGCTTCCGTCAGAGTACACTCCACTTTTTTTAAATGTCCATTCATCAGTCGAATGTCTTGGTTATCTGTGCCATTGGACACTACTTCATCCACCGAAACACACACCGACTTTGGCTCAGCCATGGTACAAGCAGAATTGCTGCCGTTCTAGAGAGAAGTTGGAGAATGGACAAAGTTCACAGATTTTTGTTTAGGAACATGTCCCTTCTGCACTAGAAGAATTACTACTTAAGTAACACAAGAATCCAGCACAGCAATGCACTGAAAGGTGAAAGGGGAAACAAAAAACAATCTTTTGTTTGTTCTGCCAGTGTCTTGACAGAAGAGGTAAAAGAGGTCTCGCATTCACCAGCACACAAAGGGCAGTTCCTTTAGCACGAGTTACCCCTCAAAGGGTGTATACACAGCACATTAGTATTGTCAACAGAGTAGCCCTTCCACCAAATTAATACGTTTATAAGTTCTGTCCCCATTGTATTTGGTTTCTCATGCACTCAAAAGAATTTGGTTCTAGTTACTCTGATTCCAGGGTTTGTACTGGGACAGAGCTGAAGGGGGAAGGGAGCTGCCAAACAATTATTTGTGCAGACATTTCAAAAGACAACCACTCAGAAAGTCTAAGACTGTCATTCCTTTGGATTGGCATGTAATTCCATAAATGTGAAGCTGCACAAGCTATACGTCTGTGAATTTTAAAGTGTATGATTTTGTGCCTTATTTGCTCCTGCGCTTATAGTTCTGGAGACTTTGCAACCTGGAATAGTACTTCTTTCCTAGACATCTGTTAGGAAAACACAGTGCTTTCCACCCAAAATCCTTACACACTTCCCTTGCTTGACAGTGATTCCTAATGGAAATCTTATCAACTACACAAATATATTAAACCTTGCTAAAGTACTTGCACTGTTGACATCGTAAGGTCAATGCTCCATGCTTACAGCCATACGTCTTACTACGCTTTGCCCATTTTAGCACGCAGTGTAATTCCACTTGGCATTTTTTGGACTGAATCTCTTTCCCTTCCTCTCCTGACCATGATGATGGCTGCCACCCGCTTTTCTCTTCCTTTTTATTATGCAAAATAAAAAAGAACTTTTTTATTTGAAATAAAAATTTGAACTTTTTCCATTACTTTCACCTGCATAGGCACCTTGCACCAGTATCAAGAGGCTGTGTATAAAGCCAAAAGTGAAACAATAATGAATTTTCTTCAGCTAAACACAAGTTTGAAGAGTTAAGCTGTTCGCTGTCATCTGTTGTTTGGAGTATGTCCTAAGCAGGGCCCAACATCTGCACAGTTATTTATTAGAAAATCTTCATATTTTTAATGTAGATCTGTATTGGAGAAGACTTCTTTAGCTGCCTTTTGTGCTAGGCTTTCCATGCTGTCACATCTGCCCAACAACCTACATGTCCCCAAAGGTTATCTGTTGGAAAACCTATGAGCTGCGATACTTTTCAAGGCATTAGTGTTGGAACAGCTGCAAACAGAGAGCTGTAGGTCATGCCACCATCTCCCCCTACTTATCCTCCAATGCCACAGAGAAGTCACATTGCCCCCTTTTCTCTGTGCCAGTTTCATCCTCTGTCACAGTTACTGTTCTTTCCCTTTATGCTGTAAAAACAGCGCTGTTCAGATCAGTTACTTGACATGAATGCAGGTGGAAAGTACTAAAAAAAAAAAAAAGTCCTACATAACCACTGATGGAAAATATTTTAAAAGTAGCCCTAAATAACCACTACATAGCGAGGGTCTTCTTGTCCTCCATGCACAAGCCCCAAGTTCTGGATGTTAAAATCAGCTCTGCTTACTTCATTTTCTCAAGAGATTTTAATCATGCCCTCAACTTACTTAAAGGTCAGGTATCCAGTAACACTTACTCCCGATTTCTTACAGAGTTGACTGTAATGCTATGTAATTTGAACATAACAAAAGTAATGTAAAACATCTTAGAACTGAACAATTAGAGTACGGGAACCTCCCTCTTTCCTAAAAAATAAGAGAAGATGAGTTAGCAGTATTCTTTCCTGAATGTTTTCAAGGTTTACTTTGTCACTCATAAGCTGTTTGGTTCAGAAGAACCACTTCACACATCAAAGGGAATATCCAAAACAAACAACTCTCAGTGAGTCGGTCACCTTGAGCATTCAGGTGACAGTCGGAGTTTCTCTCGTTCAAATCAATTCAAATAGAAATATCCTTTCGACAAAGTCCTTGTCTGCCTACTTATTCATCTGACAGTATGAAGCCTGAGACTTTTACTCTGGGCACATAAAACAAACCATTTCTATCACCTAGCAGACTGAAATGCCTGTTTTCAGTGACAGAGTCCGGCCAGTCCTTGGTCACAAGCCTGGCTTCTCCAGCGACCACCTGCCAGGGGTGAGAATCCTCCCAGGGCCTGGGGTGGCAGAAGTAGCTCCCAGTCATGGGATCATCTTTGTTTGCAAAGAAACGGGCAATCCCCATGGATATGACAGCCACAGACTCAAGCCCTGTGTTAACTAACTCCTCAAGCACACCCCAACTCCCTTCCACACCGGCTAATACCAACAAACCCTTCAAACTGGTACCCACTTCAACCCCCCTGCGCATCAGACATGAAGAGCGCTATGTTCTCAAGGACTACGCTCACATCTCAGTCGCTTTCGTACAGGTTACTTCCCCTACAGTTTTACACTGCCGCTAAGAAGCTGAACCGCTTCCCGGCGCCCACCGTGCAAGGCCCCACCGCCCGCTCGCAGCGGCAGGACGGTCCCGCCGGCTCTGCCCGCTCCTTGCCCAGCCGCCCGCCCGTCTCATGCCGCCCCGGGTGTTATGAAAGGTTACGGTCCCTCCGCAAATCTGTTTTGAAAACGACGGGGCGCAGCGGCGCAAGGAGCATGCTCGGAGCAGCCGCTAATCCCCCCGCTTTAGCGACAGCACTGAGGTAACTAGCGGTCAAGCGCCGCCGTCTCCTCACACTCCCCGCCGCCAATTGGGGACTGGACCGCTCCCCGCATCCCGAGGCGGGACGCAGCGCCGGGACCACCGACCAGCCCCGGTTGTCCCTCAGGGACAGTGGGACATTACCTCGCGGAGCCCTTGCCCCGTGTCCCCCCAGCCCCGCACCTCGCCCTCCGCGGTCGCGCAGCACCCCGCGGAGGTAGGCAGGGAGGGCAGGACGCGCCTTACCAAAGCGGTGCCCAGGGAGAAAGCCGCCATCAGACATGCCATGTGCCCCGCTGCCCGCCCGGCTGCTGGCTCCTGCTCCAGCTCCGCCGGCGCCGCGCCGAGCCCTCGAGTGCCGCCTCTCCGCCCGGACTGGCTGCGGGGAGCAGGCAAGCAGGGAGGGAGCGGCCTCCCTCCGCACTGGGGCCGCCTCCGCCCAGGGCTGCCCGCCCCCCGGTCCCTGCTGCGAGGCTGGGGAGAGCCGGCGGAGCGGTGCTCGGGGGCCCAGCCCGCCGGGCGCCCCCCCGTCCCTCTGCCTAAAGAGGCGGCAGACTCTTCCCCAGGGGTCTGAGGGCGAGGAGTGCTCGCCCGGACACTACCGGGGAGGGCTACCGGCGTTGCCTCCACACCTATGAACAGCGCAGGTCACGGCCCGGCTTCCACGTGGCCACTCGGAGGGGATGCGCAGTGACGCTCCCCGAGGAAACGGGGAGTCGAGGCACCATCTGATGTTGTCTTGTGCCATCCTGCCCGCATGAGGAGGATATGGCTCTTCTGGCCCTGGGACTTGCATGCCATTGATAAGCTGAGCAAGCTGTTGGGTTCAGAAATAGGGAGAATGAAGGTTCTCACTGAATTTCCATCCTCATTCGTTTTCCCGTCAAGTCAAACACCTGTATCTCAGCATGGTCCTGCAAAGATGGGGCCTAAACCCCGTGTTTATGAGGTGCAGTGGGTGCTGTTCACCTGCTGTTGGGATTGTTTTAGCGCTGCTGACTTGAATCTAGATCCATGATAAGGTTGTGAGATAGATTCATGAGCTGTGCTGCCCAGTGGCAGGAAGCTCTGCCCAGCCAGTTCACCAAGAAGCCAGATAATGGAAGAGCCGCCAATTGCCTGAAGTGCTTGAGAAGTTACATACCTGCTGGGCCGGTTTTTGGCATATGCTGATGCTCCCTCTCTATTCCCCAGCAAGCAGTAGGAAGAGATGATAAATTATAGCAGGGGTCTAAGAGCAGGATTCCAAGTGTCTACCAAATGTTCCACATGAGTTCATAATCTCTGCTAACCAGGGGGGGCTTGCCATGATGCTTGGTGCTCATAAACACACACAGGTAATCTCTACAAAGCCCCTGGAAGGTAGCTAAGTGTTTTATCCTCGCTGAGCTGTGGAGGGGTGTTTACTGCAGGAGGGACAGCGCTGCAGGGAGGCAACTGCTGCACAAAACATCTATGCCAGGTAAGATAAGAGTCCATCTCCCACATTACCCTCCCTCCTGAGAATGGCTGGGAGATGGATACTCAAAGAGCTTAAGCTCAGGCTGGCTTATATTAGGTGTCACCCTCAGCCTACAGCTGATTTTGTCTCTTCTTTGGGCATCTCCCTGCTCTGGAATACCAGGCCAAACATGGATGAGTGCATACTCACTGAAGACTTGAAGTGAGTTTGAGAAGAAATTTGAAATGCAGTTCTCTTTTAATGTTAGAAATAAAGAGAAATTATGAAGCAGTCTTCCAGTGAGGGTCCAGGGTTTTAATTAACTTGATTTGGACCACGTGTCGATAGCATCTAAAATTTATTCAAGCTTGTCTCATTTATTTTCCCTTAGAAACATTGAGAAGGCTGCTTTATCTCCCTACAGGACCTGAAAAAGGCTGTGAAATAGAATCAGCAGAATTGTTTGAGTTGGAAGGGACATTAAGGATAATCTAGTTCCATCCTCCTGCTACAGGCAGGGACACCTCCCACTAGACCAGGTTGCTCAAGTCCCTGTCCAACATGTCCTTAAACGTTTCCAAGGTTGGGGCAGCCACAACTTCTCTGGATAACCTGTTCCAGTGTTTCGCCACACTCATAAGTGAATAATTTCTTCCTAATATCTAATCTAAATCTACCCTCTTTCACTTAAAAGCCATTTTGCCTCGTCTTATACAGCTGTATATGTTTAAAGCATTTACAAAGTAAAACAAACTCCTTAAAGATATCATTTATTTTAACTGTGAGATGGAACAAGATACAGAGAGCTAGAGATACTCTGATCTTAGTGAATGTGGGATACTGACCCAGCACGATGCCTATTATCCTCTGTTTTAACTTAAAGGCTCAGGAAGAAGTAAGGAAAACAACATAAAGGCTGTAACGAAACTCAAACACACAGTACCGAAATCTGCTGTACAAACAAAAGTTTTAGCTCCGTCTGTAAGCAGCTTACAGTGCTAAAGGCTGAACAGTCCTTTCACTGCCCAGACCTTCACAGGAAGGCGTGCACTGCCTGTCAGCTGCAGGGCTGTTTGCGCTGCCCACCTGGGCTCACCCGTGTCGCCAGCTCAGTGGTGTCACTGCCCCTCGTTCACAGCCCAGAGGCATGCAAGGAGGAGCATTGCTCCAAGTTCATGAGACATTGTATGCCCCTGATGAATGAAGCGACAGTTTCACTATCAATGTCATGGCTGAAGTAGTGTGGGCTCAACTGTGTATTTACCATACTTCTTTTAACGGTATATCTGAAAACTACCTTTCGCTGTATGAAGTGCCACAGGAGGCACAGACACTGGGCATGATATGAAAACAAGTGATGGCTCGACCCTGCAGCCTTAAGCACTGTTCCTGTCACCTTCCATGAAAGCTTTTCCTGAGCAAGAATACATGATCAGATCCCGAGGACTTACTTTTCCAGGGTGGCCGCAGTGTGAGTATCTAAGGGAGCTGCTTGTGAAAAACTGAGACATAAAACAGGTTTCTCAGAAACCAAGTTCTGTTTGGTATCTATTTTGATACCACACAGGCAAAAAATGATTACATAAGACGAAGCATGATAAAAATAGTCTCCTGCATTCCTACATTCCCTCATTAACTCTTCCATTAACTTTACCAGTGATCCCCTGGTCCCTGCAGACAAAAAGATCAAGAAGACAACTCGGGGGGGGGGG